>CAUYQG010057379.1:0-25877 GCA_963574415.1 Tarsius wallacei
TGCACTAGTTTACACTCCCACCAACAGTGTAGAAGTGTTCCCTTTTGCCACATCCTCTCCAGCATCTGTTATTTTTTGAGTTATTGATAATGGCCATTCTGACTGGAGTTAGGTGGTATCTCTGTAGTTTTAATTTGCATCTCCTTGATGACTAGTGAGGATGAACATTTCTTCATGTATCTGTTGGCTGCTGATATGTCTTCTTTTGAGAAGTGTCTGTTCATATCTTTTGCCCACTTTGTAATGGGGTTGTTTGTTTTTTTCTTTTCAGCATGTTTGAGTTCCTTGTAGATCCTAGATGTTAAGCCTTTGTCAGACATGGAGTTGGCGAATACTTTTTCCCAGTCTGTGTGCTGTCTCCCTGCTCTCTTGATGGTTTCTTTGGCTTTGCAGAAGCTTTGGCTTTGCAGAAGCTTTCTCCAGGAAATTTCTCCTGGAAATTTCTCCAGGAAATTTCTCCTGGAAATTTGGCTTTGCAGAAGCTTTGGCTTTGCAGAATGTATAGTCTGCTATATTTGGGTGGAATGTTATACTGATGTCTGTTAGACCTATCTGGTTTATATTTTGGTTCAAGTCTGAGTCTTTGTTACTCTTCTGTCTAGTTGTTCTATTCATTATTGAAAGTGAGGTATTGAAGTCTCCAGCTATTATTGTTGAGTTGTCTATTTCTTTCTTCAACTCTGTTAAATTTTCCTTCATGTATGTTGGGGTCTGTTGTAATACATGGTTTATAATTGTTATATAATCCCAGTTGACCTTGATGGATCAACCCCGTTTGTCATTATGTATTGTCTCTGTTTGTTTATAGCAGAATTTTTGTTTTAAAGTTTATTTTGTTTGACATTAATATTGCCACTCCAACTTTTGTTTTATTTATTTATTTATTTATTTATTTGGAGTCTCACTCCGTTGCCCATGCTGGAGTGCAGTGGCACACTCACGGCCACCCCAGTGTCGACCTGCTGGGCTTCGGCGATAGTTCTGCCTCAGCTTTCCAAGTAGCCAGAACTACAGGAATGTGCTACCATGCCCGGCTAATTTTTGATTTATTGTAGAGACGAGCTCTTGCCAAGTTGCCCGGGCTGGTCTCGAACCCACAGGCTCAGGCAATCCACTTGCCTCGGCCTCCCAAAGTGCTGGGATTACAGGCTGAGCCACCGAGCCCGGCCTGCCACTCCAATTTTTAAAAAATCATTGCTGTTTATGTGCTGTATCTTTTTCCATTCTTCTACTTTCAACAAATTTGTGCTTTTGAATCTAGAATATTTGTCATGTAGAGAGCTTATAGTTGAATCTTATTTTAATGCAGTCTGACAATCTCTGACTGTTGATTGGAGTTTAATCCAGTCATATTTAATGTTGCTCTTGATGTAGTTGAATTTACAACTACGACTTTCCTTTTGATCTTCTTTTGCTTCTCTGTCATTCTGTTTTCTTTTGAATTAAGTGAATACTTCCTAGTGTAACATTTTAATTCCTTTTATGTTTTCCCTATATATTTTCAGTTACTTTCCTAGTGATTGTTCTAGGAATTATCAAATACATCTTAGTTTATCATAGTCTAGTTTATATTTGTACTAACTTAATTTCAGTAATATTGGCACTTTACTCCTAGATAGCTCTATTCCCTTCTCTCCTCTTTATGCTATTATTATTGCACATATTATACATATATGTATACCATAATACATTGTTCTGTTTACTACCTTATATAATATATATATTTTAAAGAAATTGAAAGAATAAAAGAGACCAAGTACATACTTATAGAGTTTATTATATTAACCTTTCTGTTGCCATTTCTGATTCTTTTCATTTTTTTCTTGTAGATTCAAGTTCATACTTGGTGTCATTTTCTTACTTCAATACAGCCTGTTCTCACCCACCTCCATGGTGCTGTCATTGTCAAATTAATATAGGAGAAATGCATTATATTGTCTTTTATAACTATATAATTACATTTACAAATGCTATGTGTCTTTCTATGGGATCAAATTGCCATCAAGGGTCACTTTTTTTTAGCCTGAGAAACTTCCTTTAATATTTCTTATAAGAATGTATGCTAACCACACATTCTGTGTTTTTTGTTTATCTGGGAATGTCTTTATTTCACCTTTATTTTCGAAATATATTTTTTTCTGGAAAGATGAGTCTTAGTTGGCTGGGTTTTTTTGTTTGTTTGTTCTTCTTTTTCGTCACCTTGAAAATATCATCCTGTTGCCTTTTAGCCTCCATTGTCATTGATGGGAATCAGCTCTTAAACTTATTGGGTTTCCCTATATATGTAAGTCGTTTCTCTCTTACTTCTTTCAAGATTTGAACTTTGTCTTTCAGCATTTTTGCTATGATGTGTCTGGGTGTGGATCTCTATTGCCTTTATCTTACTTGGAGTTGTTGAGCATCTTGTATGTGTAGGTTACATTTTTTAATCACATTTGGAAAGTTTTCAGCCATCACTTCTAACATTTTTTCTGCCTTTTTCTTTCTTCTCTCCTGATACTCCATTACATGTATTTGGTATATTGCTTAGAGGCTCAGTTTATTTTTCTTCTTTTTTTTTTTCTCTCTCTGTTCTTTGGATTGCATAATTTGCTGATCTTTCTTCTGTCTATCAAATCTACTGTTGAGCCTCTCTAGTGGATTTTTTATTTTAGTTGTACTTTTCTTCTCCACAATTTCCATAAATGTAATATTATACATGTATTATATATATACAATTTCTATCTCTTTATTGAGATTCTGTATTTGATGAAACATTATTATCATAGCATCCTTTATTTCTTTAACTATGGTTTCCTTTTGTTTTTTGAATGTATTTATAATATGTGCTTTGAAGACTTTGTCTGCTTAGTCCAATATCTGAGCTTTCTCAGAGTCTATCTTGTGTCTTTTTAAAAGCTGTGTATGAGTCATACTTCACTGATTCTTTGCATGTTTTGTAATTTTTGTTGAAGACTGGACATGTTAGTTAATATATTGTAGCAATTGGAATACTGATTACTACCACCACAGCTCAGGGTTTGCTGTTATTGTTATTTGATTAGTGACTTGGATGTACTAATCCAGTGAAGTCTATTTTCCTTACAGTGTGAAGTCTCTGATGTTACCTCAGAAGTTAAAAGGTTTGTTTTGTGCACAGTCACTTTGGGATGGTAGTGGATTTTAGCAGGGCTCTATTTGACTGTCTCTTTCTCTGATCTCTCTGTTAAGTTGTCTATCTGTATTGGTATCATACATAGTCAAATATTAGCCACCATTAATTGCCAACTGGTTGTTCTATCATTTTTTGACAATGTCTGAGGCATAAATTGCTTCATCTGATCCAATTAGATTCAGGCTCTTGTACGGGTAGTCTTGTGGCCAGTCTTTGAGATTTACTCTGACCCTAGAAGGCCTCTTCTTAGATGTACTTTTCCCTGGTTCTCTTAGATAAGCATCTAGCTTGTTGCTGTCATGAAGCAACTAGACCCTTCTTAAGTGCTCACCACTAAAACCTCTATTGTTTTTCAGTTCTCTGAGGGTTGAACTTCTTCATGTTATGTTCCAAATAAAGTCAGTTCCCTAGGAGAGAGTCATAGAGTCATCTGTTCTTATGACCTTCTTGTCCCCTGGGGAAAACATCTGCATTGCTCCTCCAGTACTGGAGGCTGAGACAGTGGCCTTTCTTTTCTCGCAGTTACACCCCTGCTTTATTGGTGGGGTTAGCAGCTTCTGGACTTTCTAACTTTTCTATTTTGGTATGGAACCCTCTCTTATGAGTGAGCTGAGATAAGGGTATTTGAGACTCAGTATTCTTGGACAGCTTTGCCTGGGGTGGAACTTATGCCCTATGAATGGTAGATAGGTAGAGGGAGAAAATCCCAGACCTCTCAGCCATGCCCACCTGGATTAGAGTTTATGAAACACAAGGATAGGGGTAGGTGAGAAATGTTGCCATCCTGCCCTACCCCACCTGACAATGTAATCCTAGGCTGTGAACAGGAGGGAAAGAGAACTCTGTGTTCTTGGCTGCAATTGCCTAGAGTTTTTGTCACACTGAACCAGGGAAATGGGGCTTGGAGGGGCACAGGTGGAGAAAAACAGGAGATGAATTGTGACTTAAATGCCACAGACTGACATTGCTCTTACCAAAATGTAGTAGGTTTTCTTGAATGTTTCTTCATTTTCTGATATCAATATTAGACATTGCATAGCAGTTGAGTTTTTGTGTGTATAATCTTGTATTTATTTGTATTAATGTGCAAAGATAAAGCAGTAGGCTTTTAGAACCAGAAGAGATCACCTATATCAATCACTTACTTTGTGTGTGAGTAAAGGTAAGTCCATAGAGCTGTTTCCCTGGGGTAAGATTATGTAACAGGTCCATTTCAGAGTTCCATTAAGTGTTTGTAGTGTCACACCATGATACCACTTGACTTTTCTCTAAGTAATTCCCTCCTTCACTACCATCCATGTGAAAAAAGTGCTAGTTGTTCTCTACAATTGTGTGATTTAAAAAATTGAAATAAAACCAAAGATGTTGTTAACTACCCAAATAGAGTCCTGGGATAGATCGTTCAACTTAGGTAGCTGGAAGTGTTCAATACCCAGGCATTAGTATGATATCCATGGCCTGTTTCTATTTTATACAGATCTGGAAATAGTTAAGGTGGCTAATTTTGGAAATGTGTTGTACTTCCATCTGATCTGAATCAATAAACTTAAACTTCATGCTATGTGAGATGGAGACATTTTATGAGACATCAGATTTAAAGACTGTTATATAATGTCTCCAGAATCTTCTTTTGGTGTTATCAGAGAAGTTTAATTACTTATCTGTGCACAGATGATATGATATCAGTAATATCTGATTTTTTTAAAAAGCAAGCGGATGCCTTCTTTTGACTTGAACTCTCAAGCCTCCTTCCTCTATATGATGTTCTCTGTCAGGTGAACACTTATTTGGTGCTTTGCTATAATACTCTTTGGCATATCAAGGGGATATAATAACATGACAATCTGTTTTTGAACATCTGTGTGCCAGGCATTGTTCTAAACTTTATAGCCTTTTCACACATTATCTCATTTAATCCTCACAGAAACATTTTGAGGTGGGTATTACATTCCAGTTTTATAGAGAAGAAAACTGAGGCTCAAAAAGTGAAGTATCTTGTCCAAGATTACATAGCAAGTCAGGGGCATATTTGGAATTCCGACTCAGGGTGTCTGACTCTGAAGCCCTGTGTCGGAATTCCAATTTCAGTTCCCATAAAACTTATAATTGGAATTAGTACTGAGATCTTTGGTCACAGCACTACAACTAAATGCACAGCTCTACCACACAAATGTTTAAAGGCAATGTTATAAAGATACTACAGTGTATCTTTGTACCCAGAAGATTAACAGGGGAAACAGATGATTAAAGGTTGAATGTTAGATAGGCCTTTGGTGAAAGAATGCAAGAAGCTACAGGAGTACTATGGACTAGACCCCAAATGATATCCACCCAATGGCTTTACCAGCCTGCAGGTGGTCTTCCAGAAAAGAGGATGTTTTGGCTAAGCAAAAAGACATTGTAGTTTAGAGTAGTAAAGGTTGAGGGGAGTAGTGCTGCTAGGTGCTTTGGGTACTTCTTGTCTGATCCTTATAATTGTGTTTTAAATTAGATGGGATCATCCCCATTTTTAGATAAATAACTTGAAACTTAGTATCTTGTGTAAGGGCACAAGCTGTTATACTCTTGCAGAATTTGGCAGTCATCCCCAGGTCTGCCTACTCTGAACCCATGCTCTTTCTCTCACTTTGCATGAGGTGGGGTCTAGGTAGCACCACCTCTGCTACTAGCTCCTCCTCCTCTCTGCTTTGAACTTCTAGATTAATTTTCAATGTATAGAGAAGATATATTTCTCCATCACTTAATTTTTTCATTGGAGAATGGTGTGCGATTCCTTGTATTCATCTGGGATTCTTAATTCATCTGGAGTCAGTGAAAGGCAGAAAGGGGAATCTGAGCGGTTTTCACATACTAATTAACATGTCTAGCTTCTATGCTTTACCTTGGAATTCTATCAACTCATGAAAACACTCATTATCTCTTGCTGATCATAAGTTTTAATGGGTAGCTATATATGTTTTCAATTGATAACATCTAAAGAATGGTTAATTAATAAATGCCTTTTGTCTAGGAGATTAAACCTTCAAAAATAGGTTCCTTTTGGGAAAATAGAGTAAAAAACCTTTGGCGAAAAGGTAGTTTCTTGTAGTTGTTACTATTTGGGATTGATGATCTTGCCAGCAAATGATTCTGACTCCTGCCTTCCATTAACTAACACTTAATCACAGCTATCACAAAGGACCCCAAAAAAAGTGGCTTCAAGCTCAGAATTTTTTTACTTTGGCTCTCCTGTGCTCTGGTTCATCAAAGCAGTTTTTTCTTTTCTCATTAAGGAGGAAGAGACTCCACAAATAAAGCTCACTAATGGAGTTGACTTATCACATCAGTATTCTAAAATATTGAGTGCCCCAGAAGCATACAGTTATAAAAGCTAAATTATGAAAATAAAGATCTTTCACTCCTCCCCTCTTTCTCCTTCCCCTTCCTTCTCTCTTTGCCCCTCTCCATCCCTCCTCTTCTCTCTCCTTTTCTCCTAGTCTTATTTGCTCTCATTCTCTCTGTCACCCTTGTTCTCTCTCTCTCTCTCTCTCTCTCTCTCTCTCTCTCTGTGTGTGTGTGTGTGGGTGTGTGTGGGTGTGTGTGTGTGTGTGTGTGTGTGTGTGTGTGTGTGTGTCTATCTCATATTCTCTCTCTCCCATTGTTTGCATTGTAGTTGCCTTTCCTTTATGTGAACACTAAGCTATAAATCATGTTTGCCCCAGGTTGTCATGGAAATATTGTAAGTAGGCCTTTTAAGGAAACTGACTTGCTCCATTAGTGAAATCTTACCCAAATCTTCCAAGGATGGTAATTTAGAGAACATTTTTTGCATAGAGATAAGGGTTCAGAACTCTGAAGTCTAGGCACCCCTCCCAATCCCAATTTCTATTCTCCTACACAGGAGTTTTTTTCTGTTGTGTCTTCTTGGAGACTCGGGGTGTAATTTTATTAAGGGAATAAGTGGATTTCTTTAAATTCTATTATTCTTTGATTTCCTTCTTTAAGCCCACAGATCAGTGACTTCCAGTATGTTGTTTTTCAGAACAGAAGGGAAGGGTACAAATTGAAGTATTGGCCATATACATCCTGGCATAAGGTGGAAGAAAAAGTGTTTTGCAGTGACGAGAAAGAGGTCTTGACTCCTGCAAGGGCATGCAGATAAGAAAAGGTGCATGTAAAAGAAAAAAGTTGAAGACAGGCACCAGCCTCTGGATGGTAGGAAGAGAAGTGAGCCATATTTTCCTGGGTCATATTTTCCTACCCTCTAGGAATGGAAGGAAACACTTGGTACTGCTGCAGCCTCAGTGGGAAGGAATTTAACGTCCAGTACAGCAATCGAGAGGGGCATCCTCAGGAAAGCCCAAGCTTCATGAAGAGGTCTAACACTCTAAGAGAGGCTTCCTTCCTTCCACAAATATGTTCTGAGGCTCCAGCACTGGAGATACAGTTATGAATAAGTAGAGTCCCTATTCTCTTAGAGTCTACAGTCCTACTGAGGGAGGCAGGTAACAAATTTTAAAAATAGCTAAGAAAATGTCAGATGGTAATAAATATGAAGAAGAAAATAAGCAGGGTAATGAGGTACAGATAATAATGATGGAATGATACTTAAGATAGGAGGGTTAGAAGTCCTTTTTGAGGAGATGGCATTTAAACTGAGACTTATAGATGTGAAGGATCTATCCACACAAAGAGTCAGGAAAGAAAGTGTTTTAGGTAAAGAAAAGGGCAAATTCAAAAGCCCTGAGATTAGGAAGAGTTTGACCTTTCTTAGGAACCAATGGAAAGTATGGGTATATGAAACGTTGGCAGAGGCCTGATTATGCAGAGTGGGATTTATAGCTCATGATAAGAAATTTGGATTTTATTCTGAGTGCAGTGGAAAAACTATCAGAGGATTTTAAGCTGAAGTTCAAGCGATCAGATTGTGCTTTAACAAGATCATTGTCTGCAAAATGGGCAATGGACTGAAGGAAGTGAAGAGTGGAAGCAGAGAGACTAGTGGGGAGCTTACTGTATTTGTCCAAGGAAGAGAGAGTGTGGTCTTAAATTAGGGTAGTAACAATAGAGTTGGAGAAAATGGAAAGATTTTGGTGATAATTTGAAGATAGCGTTAATAGGGCTTACTGATAGATTAGATGTGGGGGTAGAGGAAAGGAAAGAATTAAAACTGACTTCCCTTTTTAGTTATAGTAACTGTTTTAGTAACATTTAGCTCAAAATGGGGTGTTGGAGGGGTGGTAGTTAGGATTTGCAGGTGAGACAGTGATTTGGGAAAGGAGAAACTGCGTGAGACTGGCAGAGCCCTGGAATTGTTAACAGACTTACAGCAGTCAGTTCAGTAACTGCTATGCTGATGAGGAGGGCAAGCACAGGCAAAAAAGTAGCCTCTCTTGGAGGAGTCTGAAGGTAGGAAGCTGCATCAGCCCACTCCTGTGGTTGGGGAAGCAATTAACAGATGCAGAAGAGATCTTGTCTGGCTCAAGAGAAAATGGGGAAACCTGGTGTTCCAGGATTTGTGGGGGAGGGTGGGTTGATATTCTTGTTGCCTTCATTGTGATCCAGATACCTCAATTTTAGCCCTTAGGCTAATGGGATCCAGAGAAACACCTGCTGAACCAGTAATAGCAAAATCTTTACAAATGAAAATCACATTCTTCTATTTATAAAAGAGGGTTGATTGAGCAAAAGGATGAGAAATAAGGTGATTTGCAAAGTACTCCTCCCACCCAGTCCCCAGGGATATGCAAAGCTGTATATAGCAAGGACTGCGCTAAAAAGACCTGTCATGTGATATGTTGTAAGTGTACATCATGTAAACAGAGTTAGAATATATGCTACCAGTTGCCTTTAAAGAATTATAACTTCAATATTAGTTTCCTTTTTTTAAAAAAAGGAAAACAAGGCATCTTTAGCATAATAAATAAGCCAACTGTCATTTGTCTCCTTTGTGAAAACAGCATAGCGTAATAGCTAAAAGCATGAATTCTTGAGCTGCCTGGGTTCTAATCTTTGTTCTACTACTTATTTCAGCATGGTCTTTGAGTCAGTTAATTAACCTTCCTTAAGTTTTTTTCATCTATAAAATTAGGATAATAGAGCTTCCCTTATAAGGTTGTTTTTATGATGAAATGTGTTGATATTTATAAAGTACTTAAGACATATTAGCATATTAGTGCTTGTTAAATAAGACAAAATAAACATTTATATAGGAGGCAAATCAAGGAAATATAACACGGACCCAGAATACAGCATCATTGGGCAGAGTAGGATGGACAAAGAAAGCAATCAAGTGGGTTTGGAGTTGAGACAAAGGTCTAGAATAGCCACCGTTGGTTTTGAAGTAGGACCCTGATGCTTGTTATGACTCGATGAGTATCTTTCTGGCTGCAAGACAGGATCTGATGAAGATCTTTTGAGGTCCAGAAACAAGTAAAGAATCCCTAGATTCTTTAAGAACACTGAGCTACATACAAGTAATACAGATAACTCCATCTTGACATAAGGTCTAACAGGATATTAGTCCCTGAGAACCTGTTTCTCCAAAGCTAAATATTATTCCTAGTGTGTCCTTTTAGAAACTGTTCCTCTCAATAAAATGTCTTTTTCTCTCTCTTTTTTTTTTTTTTTGGAGGGCGGGGGAACAGAGGCCATCACTTTTGTCAGAAGAATGGACAAAGTAAAACAAGGCTTTATTTATTTATTTATTTTTATTTTAGTGTACAGTTTAATGAGAGACTTAAACATTAGACATTCTAAGAATTTGTATAAAGCATGAGATTTGTATAATCTAAAACAAGGCTTTATTTTACAGACTTTCTCCTCAAGAAGTGACTCTAAATTGTTTATTGCACAAATAATGTGTATTTTTTCCTGTTGATCAGAACATTTCTGCCCCCTTCCTGGTTTGTTCCAGGTATTCACATTCAAAAGATTTATAATTGCTTTCTATATATATATTAGAGGAACTATCAAGTGGTTCTTTATGAGCATCAAATGGCAAAAGTCAGCGTCTGTGGATGGATCTGGTTAGTAATTATAAGCGACACATTTATCTTATTCCATCTGTGGAGTAGAGCAGAATTGAGGCCCCTTTTTAGAGTTACAGGGCTGCATGGGTTTGGAGAGGTCTCATCCATCTTCTTCCCTCTAGGCTCAACTATACCTAAACCTTTCCAGGAAGATGAATATCTTATTTTTAAAGGACCTTTGGGAATAAAATTTTGTAACCGTCTAAGTCATTTCTGTGTTTAGGACTTTCACTCTGTCAGGACATTTTTCCTTTTATTCAAGTAAAATCCTATTACAAAGACAAAGATATTTCCATACTCTCTTAAATGCTCTATAGTAATGGTGCTTTGTTGCACTGACTATAGTGAACTACATTACTACAAATAAAACTATACAAGCAAATTTTTTTTTTCTGGCCCTGATTCCATGCCATCTAGTTTATAATACAAATATCTGGCTTTATATCTACTTTGTGAGGGAAAGAAGAGGACAAAACTGGGGAAGAGGTGTGAGAGGTTTGATTTTATAATATTCCCTCTTTACTGCTAGATTGTGATCACTTGCAGATTTACTATTGACAATATGAGGTGGGCTCTATTGTTTTTTGGTCTTATGGGTTGAGAATGTGATTTCTAGAAATATGCTAATTATTATGTTTTTAAATTCCACTTAAACTGAAGAAACAAGAGAGTTGGTTAAGGGGATATCAATTAGTTATGAACTCTTAGCTGTATTTAATGTGAGTTCCTTTTCTCTTTCCCAGTGTTTGTTAGTCTTCTCGTCCTTGTGATTTTCTCCTTTTGTTTGAATGTAGCACATGAGGAAGTTCTAGTAAATGCTGTTAGATTAAGAAGAAACTAGTTAAGCTATTTCTTTTTTGTAATTAAAGGAATGCTGCAAATAATTTAGTATTAAAGGTGGTACTGACTGAACTTGTTTGGTCAAGTGTGATAGCTGACGGTTAACATTTGTTTAGCCAACTTAATTCCAAGGTTGAGCATTAGTTGAAATCTCCCTTTTTTGAATAATGTTGATTGCATGATCCTGAGTGTTCAACATTAAATCATCTTAACTCAATGTATTTCTTTGAGAAGGTAAAAGGTTATTATCTGGTATACATGAAGGACCTAATGTAGTCCATACCTCTTTTTTTATAATTAAAAAGATATTCTAACTTAATTCCAGCAGACACAATGTTAGCTGCTTAGCAGCAGCATGTTTATTAAGAAGAAAATTTTACACATTTAATTCTGTCTAGAGGGGCACTGCAAAGCATTGTGAACAGAAAGCTGAACTTTCCATAATGAAGCCATTGTGGATATTATGTCAAGATGTCATTTTAATAATCCAAATTTTAATCATTCTGACTTCAACTGTCACATTATATTTTATTTTCTATTTAGCCACACATTTCTGAAATGCTCACTAAGAGGCAGTGTTGATAGAATCCATACCTGTCCTAATATATTTGCATTGTCAGGTATTGATGGAAGAATAGGTTTAACATATTTTATGCAAAGATCTCCATATGGGTTCAGTCTCTCTTATGGCATATACTCTTTATGTGGCTACAGATATGAACTTAATAGCATCTTTTGGTTATGGAGTCATCATTCTCAAGCAATTTGTCTGCATTTTTATTGCATATTACTCAGAAGTAATATAGTTATACTGAAATGTATCTTGGATAAAGACCCTACTAAAATAATTCATGCATTTAGTCCTCCAATTTACTACTACATATGCTGTTCTTTGGAACTGTCCTTTAAGACTACTTGCAAACATCGGGTACAGGCCTTAGAAGGTATCCACCTTCATCTGTATACACAAAGAGCAAGGGTTAAGCATTTTGATTCATCTAGATAATTGAGCATAAGCCAGAAGTTTTAGTGGGGTAGAAGGTAAGATTATTGCCCATAAGTTGGGAGAAATAGGGGTGTTGAATGAAACGCTCCAGTGACATGGACTAGATAGTCCTAGAGAAAGAAGATTCAGTGTCATGGTGTTAGCTGTTTATGTTCTGAGAGAATTTATGGGATTATTTTAGTGTGCTTGCTTCTTCCTCTTCTGTTGCCCTCATTTGGGCTTTCTCACTGTTTCTCAGCTCTGGGAACAGTGTTGATAGGCAGCAAACATTTTTAAAAGCAAATGCTTAAATGCAAACTTAAAGAGACAAATTTGTTAAAAAAAAAAAAAAAAGCAGATACAGACCACATCTTTTTCCTTCCATATGGATACTTATGAAGCCAATTGCTGAGGTTAGGGATTTTGGATTTATACCTGACTCCTGGTTCCACACAAGAATTTATGTACTGTCTGATCTGTTTATCCACTAATATATTTTGATCTTTCAAGTTACTTTAAATCATTAGCTATTTGCATTAATTGATCAATAAGATTAATTATTAAGTAACTCTGTGTATTTTAAGTTTTCTTTACCCTATTTGTTCTGGTAAAATCAGTGACCTTTATTTTTAAAAAAAAATCAGCACTGTTCCCCTGATACAACATTGTAACTGATGATAACTGGGGTATACTCAGTTCCAAATGTACCAGTGTCACTTTTCTGTGCAGCAGGAGTGAATAAGATCATTTGTAGATTAGACAGAAGGAAAATGGCTTTGTGTTTTACCTTTGTAGCAGCCTCTTGAAGGATATTTAATTTGATACTGTTATCTATAAGAAATAGAATTAAAGCAGGATGAAGCATATACATATAGATGTGTGTAGCTGACAGCTCTTGTGAAAGCAGAAAGTGCTAATTTTTTACTTTTTAAAAAATCTGGAAGGGGGCCCCAAATAATTCAGAGGAAGAAAAATGATGCCGAAGTGAAGTCACATGACACAGTGGATAATTCCAGTGAAACCCAGGAAGAATCGCATTAGTGATAGTCTGTAAGCATACACAGTGCTTTACAATAGGTTGCTTGCACTAAACAAAGGAGAAAATCCTTTTTTTCTGAGGAGCTTACAATCTAAAGATACAAGTTGGTGCGGTACAATATGGAATGAGAACAATAAGTGAGCCCCATGGTGGGTGGTCTTCATAGCTGAAATGCTTCAAAACAAATGCCTTCTTGGAAAGGTGGAGGTTGAAGAGGGAGTGGCCCAGGTGTGCAAAGAAGTGGAAGGCTGTTCTTTGGGGGCTAAGGAGTAGGGATAAGAAAGGGAGGGTTGAATAGTATGTCTGAAAAGATATTCAACATAAACATGGGTAAAGAGATCAGACTGACATTGGCATGGTAGAGCTTGGTGATTTAGAGAATAAGGGAAAATACCAGCAGAGAAGGATTGAGAAAGAGGGGCAAACAACATACTTAAGGTTCTGTATTACAGCAAATGCCACATCTATAAAGACCCAGATCTGGAGAATGCTGTTTACAACAGGTTTTTGCCAGTGTGAATGGCTCCTATACCAGAGGAAAGAACAGTCCAGTATGGTTGGAACAATCCAATATGATTCTGTATGTGAAAGAGCTCTGAACAAAAACCCTTTTGTGCAAAAAAGGCAGTACAAATGTACATCATCATCATATTTTGCCTAGCTTTGACTTTATTAAATGTTTAGTTTGTAAAATATTTTAAAACAAAAGGTTAGCAGTAGAGCTTCCCATTTCAGAGATGTTACTGGGAACAGATTTGATACTATAAATGCTTCATTTGTTTCAATGTTAGCTCATTACAACTGCTCATAGTAAATGTTCCCCCAAAGGGCTCTCTATTTTTCTTACAATTGAACTAATACTGATCTTCACATCAGTGATGATCCTAATTTTAATCCTCATTTCTGCCCACCCACCCCCCCTTGCTACCTAGCATCATTTCCACTTATGTTCATTTGGTCATATATTTTATTTGGTCTCACAATATCATTTTATACTCTGCCTCATTCTAACAAGGATTTGAGTTGGTTTACTAAGATATACAATAACAGGATTAGCAAATTGACAGAGTAATGAATATGAAGGGAAAATACATGTGAAAAGCAAAATGAGGCCAGAGTAAAGTTAATACACCAAGTATATAGCATTGGGATTTATGTTGTACCCCAAATTTAGCTCTGAGCTTCTTAGAAGACAAATCAAGGAAGGATATGTTAGTTATAAGATTTGCAGATGTCCATAAGGTAAAAATGAACTAATTTCTCAGAAGAAGCATAGCTTTTCTTGAGACCTGTGAGACATTCCTCCCATGGATTTTTATAAATGCCAGTTAGGTGAGTTTGTATTTTATCCTGAGGGTACTGGGAAGCCAGTGGAAGCTTTTGATCCAGGGGATGACATACACAAAGCTGTATTTAGAGCAGTTATAGGAAAGCTTAGATGGAGGTGGGGGAACTAAATGCAGGAACCAGTTAGAGATGAGACTCTAAGGGTCTGGACAAGGAAGTATCAGAGGGAAAGGCAAATGAAGGAATGCTGTAAGAGAGGTTAGAAAGATGTACAATATTACTGCTTGTATATAAATGGAAAGGGGAGAGTTAAAGATGCCTGTAGGTTCAGGTATAGCTAGAAGGATGGTATCATAATCCCTTGCAAATAAAAGAGGAGGAGAGATGTGTTAAAGTAAAAAGCCCAAAAGATGATGAAAAAGCTGAAATAACCACTATGGGATTTTATAATCCCACTTTGGATCAAGCAGAACAAAGAAAATGGGGAGTTACCATTTATTTAGCACCTTATACTTATGAAATGCTTTTACATAGGTTTCTTATTTTGTCCTCATGATGTTCCTATGAGGGAAGTAGTACTATTCATTTCATGTTACAGATTAGAAAACCCAAGACTTAATGATTAACGGATGTGTCTGAAGCCATATATCTAGAAGTACCTTAATCCCCCCACCCCCTACTGTATCACACCACCTTAAGAAGGCCACCTGCTTAGAGCTGTTGGTATAATATTATCAGATGACAGTATCAGGTCAAGGTTAGCGTTCTGTCATCATTATGAACATCTTTTTTTTTTTTAACTTTGTCTTATACTATTGTTCCACCAGGGACATTTGAAATGAATAAGACTGTTTGCCCTACGCTAAATGTCTCCAGACTACTATGCTTTTAAATTTTCATATCTGCTTTTTATAGTTCTTTAATCTCTTCCACTGCTGTCAGCTGTTACTACTTGTATCTGGCAGCTCCCCTCCTCCTAATCAGTTGTGCTCTTGGAAACCAGATAAATATGCTTGTTACTTTTAGACACAATCTTAAGAGCGAGACCATGCATTGAGTCCTCTTATGAGAACACTACCCCAATTTATGTTTTTATGAGTGAAGAACATAAATCTTACTGCTTGACAATTCTTAGAATATATATTTTTGACTGTCTTCTAGGTTCTGGGCTAACTCTGGATAGTTGAAGGTGCTGGATAAGTTACTTAGAAAGGTGAGGTGTCAGCATATCTATTTGGTATATAACCCCAGTCCTTACTTTTTAAAAACAGATGCTATTGGCAGTGACAGTGGAATGTAGCCATGCTCTGCAAACAGAAGGTTGTGAATTTTTGGTGAATAGTAGCCTAACTGCCCAAGGTTTGAAGTGACTGCTAGATCTCCTTTATTTCAGAATGAGTGGTGACTACTTCTTTCAGTCCACATTCCCCCTGCTGGAAAAGTTGCAGACATTTCCTTTTGTCTCCAATAGTCTTTCCTCTCAAAACAGTTACAGAAGTTTCCAACCAGCCCTACCTTGGTTCACTTGTCTTTCTCTTTTTCCCCCTGCCAGGAAGGCTATTCAGAAAGATTTATTGACTATCCACAGGGGTATTGTTCCTATAGGAAGCACTGCACTCCTCAGTGTGAAATCCATGTCTTCAGCTGGCTAAATAAAGCATTTTGTGACATTTGGTGCAGCATGTACATAATTCAGATGTGTGCACTGTGGACAGCCCAGGCATCATGAGCACCCGGTCTGTGTCCAAACAGAAGCAGGTTTTTTTTGTTAATTTACTTTTCGGACTAATTTTTAAGATGAAGGACAATTAGATAACCAATACATTTATTAAGCCACCTGACCTGGGTGGAAATGAGAGAGAAGGGGAAAGGGATTTCTCTTCACACTTGAAGTGTGAAATTAATAAAAGTTGATGTCATTAGAACTCAGCAAGGTCAATAATTAAAACTCTTGGCCTTTCAAATGTAGCCAGAAAATATTGTATCCTTCATAATGATAGAAAGTGAAAGTGCTTATTTCTTTGCACTGGTAGTTTGGGACAAAGGACCTACTTTTACAGTTAGAAATACCTGCATGTTGCCTCGTTCCCAGAAAAAAAATGAGAATGATTTTTGATTAGCTGTGGTCTATGAAAAATACAGCAGTGATACTACCACTTATGGCTTTGAATTGGACTTTGGGAGAAAGTTTCTGGTTTGATGCTTTTTGAAACCCATAACTGAAGATAAGATTTACAAAGATGTTGGTAGGAAGCAATGTCCTATGCCCTTACATGAATGCATTTAAGGCATGAAAGTATTTTCTGGAAATAAGCAGGACATCCAGGTCTTGATGGAAGTAAGGGAGATTTTTCTAGAAGTTTTTCAGTTTTAGTAGTTATCCTGTTACTCATGTGACCATGTCACTATACCCGTTTTAGACTGACCTTTCAGAAGAAGAGAAATTTGCTTTTCATTTTTTTGCTTTTATATCTAAGTGTCTGTTACAGGAACATACACTTGGTGAACATTCAAATGCCTCTGGTGAGATGTTTATTGGTGAATGAAAAATGTTTTCTGAAGAGAGCAAGTGGTATGCTGTCTAGAGATAATCAGATTTATCAGTTTGAAAATATGGCAATGCAACAGAAGTATCTAGATGGAATGTTAAGCTATGAATTATGCCTACAGAATGCTACAACTGCTCCCTTATATGACCTCAACTTTGGCTGTATAATGAAAGTAAATTATTAAACATTTAACTAGCCTCACCTACTGAATAAAAACAATCAGTGACTTTATATATTGTTTGGACCTAGCACTAGAAATGCTTCACTCATTATAACGCTTGTTAGCACTGAGGCCAGCCCCTGATATTTGAGGGGCATTATGCACATTTCCCCAGAGTAGAATGGTTTGGAGCTCTCTGCCTTATGCATTAGTTAGCTTTAGTGCCCTGTAACTAAAAAGAATATGATGATGGGTGAGTATCAAGTGTAAGATTTAAAATAAACCAATGAGATTCAAGGCTTTAGAGTTTAATTGCATTTCATCTGTCAGCTGCATTGAACTTTCCTTTAGAAAACCAGACTAACATTGACCTGCCAGAGTCCACAGGGAGATTCTGCTGTAATAAATCTTGATTAGGTATCAGTAGATATAATAGGGACAAGAGATGAGCTAGCCAGAAAGGGAGAGATGGGCAGAAGGAACATTTTTGATCTGAGGCAGGGATAATGAGATTAGACCAAAAGAAAGTTTATATACCTCCATGTCCTTTCTCTTGGCTGCTATTTTGGTCTAACATTGAACCTAGCTCATAGATCTCTTATCCTTTCTTAACTTTCTTCCACCACTACATCCCCATTCATTCCTTATTCTTGGGTCCCTCTGTGCTACTGGAAATTCTCTATTAAGGTATTACACAATAAGAGAACGACAACAGGAAAAACTGTTAATAGTTTTTGTTTTTGCTATAGTTTTGAAAAATACTTCCTACTTTCCCCCCCTTACCTTTCTTTATTGGTGCTGCCCAAATACAACCTTTCTCATATTTTTATAAAGTTATTCTATTATAAATTACTGGAGTTGAGATCATTTTGTTTACTCAAGGAACAGTATTCTCTGGATGGCATCTCAGTCACTCTGACACCTTGTCATCTAGGGTGGCATCCCAGGATATTTATAACCTTCTCAGTGGTTAGCATGAAATTCTCAAACCAAAATTAATTTGAAGTCACTTTAACTAAAATGATTTGGTTAAGATCCCCAAATCAAATTGTCATAGGCATGGCCCACCTAACAATGAAAAATTCGTGATCTAGAATAATGGTTCTTAAACTGTTTAATTTTTAAAGGAAATAATATTCGGTTAACATCCCACCCTAAGAAGATAATCATCTATCACTAAACAGCCAGAATTTTGGTCTCCCCTAGCCACCCTCTCAAAAAAAGTTCTTAAAGGCTATGAGAAAATGTAACAATAGATACATTAATAGATAAGAAGGGAGTTGACATTTATTCATTCATTTTTATTCATTGATTCAACAAATATATACTGAGGGATGACTATTTGCCAGCACTGTTTTATATAGGTTCTATCTACCTTGTTATACAAGTAATAATGTTCCCTAGTTTGGAAACATCCATTTTCTGGTGGTTAGTAACCTGTGGGTGAATTAGAGTAACCCTCAATTCTGTTTATCTCTGGTAGCCAATGATTCAGTACTATGTAGTTTGTATCACTGTACAGCATAGAACTTTTGTTCTCCCACTCTGGGATGTTTTCACTAGCCTGCAGCATCTTACCCATCATTCATAGTCATCATTTGTGTTTGCTGAATTGCACTTATAGTTGTTTGCAATGTGTTGATTTTATTTTCTTTCTTTTTGAACTTTTTATTTTAAAATAACCTTTTATTTTTTAAAAACTTTCACAGGAAGTTTCAAAAATGGTACAGAGAGGTCTGGTGTACCCTCCACTCAATTTCCCCCAATTGTTATCTAGAGTGTAATATTAAAACTAGGAAACTGACACTGATACAATGTGTATGTATAGTTATATACCATTTTATCACATGTGAGGATTTCTATAACCAATCAAAATACACAAATATTTCATCACCACCAAGATCTTTCCCTTGCCACCTACTCTTTTAGACTCAATCCCACCCCCTCCCATTTTTCACCATCTCTAACTCCTGGTAGCCACTAATCTGTTTTCCAACACTGAAACTTTGTCATTTCTAGAATATTATATAAAAGGAATCATACAGTATGTGACCTTTTGGGAGTGGCTTTATAAAAATGAGCATAATACCCTTGAGTCCATCTAAGTTATTGCCTGTATCAATAGTTTGTTCCTTTTTATTGCTAAATAGTATTCCATGGTATCGATGTACCACAATTTGCTCAGTTGCTTACTCAAATTATTGTTCTGTTTCCGTGTTCACTGATTCTTTCCTCTGTTCTGTCTGTTATTCTGTTTAGCCTTTACATTGAGTTTTCAATTTGGCAGTTACAATTTCTTCAGTTCTAAAATTTTCACTTGATTCTTTTTTATATCTTCTTTTTCTTTGCTTAGACTTTTTTCCATTTGTTTCAATTGTGTTCATATTAGTGTCTGCTGATTGTCTTTTCTTTCTAAAGTTGAGGTTGTTCTGGTTCTTGGTATGATGAATGATTTTCAATTGAATCCTGAACATCTTGAGTATTATGCTATAATCTGGATCACATCTAAATCTTCTGTTTTAGCATACTTCCTCTGGCATTGCTCCTCAAAGGAAAGGGGGATGTTGCCTGATTTCTGCTAGGTAGAGGTGTATGTCTAGGTTTCTCGTGCAATTTTCCTTGACACTCCAATCATGTAGAGGATGTTATGCTATTGCTAGACAGCAGTAGTGGGAAGCTCAGGCTCCCTGCTAGGCCTCTACTGGTGTCACCCTGTCAGGGAAGGGAAGGAGCACTTCCTTACTATCGGGTGTGGATAGAAGTCCTGGCTCTCCAAATGGTTTCTACTGACACCAAGTGAGAGAACCTTCATTACTATCAAACACAGATGAAGGTCCTACCTAGCTCACTCAGGTCTTCTCTGACACTATCCCAGTGGAGGGTTGTAGGGGTCCCTCCTTACAGCTGGGTGAAGGCGGAGTCTAGTTTCCCAACTTGACCTATGTTGAAGGTGATGGGGGATGGAGGGTAAGGCCACAGTTTTATCTGTGGTGTTTGAGGGGAGTAGGGAGGTGATTAAAAGTTTTTTTATCTTGCTGGGCTGCCATTTTCCTGGTCCTTTGGCTAGAAAGAGCTACCTTTTCTTGGCATTTGATGTTAAACACTTAGAATTCCTTAAAAATTAGTAACATAATTACTAATAACATTGTGATTGTGTTAATTATGCCATATTTTCTTTAGTTTTTAAAATACTTTTATTGACATATTGACATACAATGAAGCACATTTAAAGTTTACAATTTGATTTATATACCCATCACCAAAATCTAAATAATGAATATGTCTATCATGCTCCAAAGTTTCCTTGTGTTCCTTTGTATTCCCTCCCTTTCTTCCCTACTCACCACCTCCTATACTAGGCAACTACTGATTTGCTTTTTGTCAATGCAGATTAGTTTGCATATTCTAGGATTTTCTAGAAATGGATCCATAGCGTATACACTCTATCTGGCTTCTTCTCTCAGCATAATTATTGTTATATTCATCCATGTTGTTGTGTATATAAATAGTTCATTCCTCTTTTGTTGTTGAGTAGTAATAGTATAGTGTATAAATGTATGACAATTTGTTTTTTCTATCAACTGTTGATAAGTACTTAACTTGTTTTCACTCTCTGGCTATTACAAATAAGTGCTATGAATATTTATATACAAATGTTTCTGTGTACATATGCTTTTATTTTTCTCAGATAAATGGACAATGGAGTTGCTGGGATATATGGTAGATATATGTTTACCTTTTAAGAAATTGCCAAACTGGTTGAAATGTCATACTACCACTAGAAGTGGATGAGAGTTTCAGTTGTTTCACATCTAGTCAAGAATTAGTATAGTGAGTCTTTTTAATTGTAGCCATTCTAGTAGATGCACATTATTATCTTATAGTAAGAAGTTTGAATTTGTATCCTCCTAATGGCTAATGATGTAGAACATCTTTTCATGTACTTATTTGTCATCTGAATATATTATTTGATGAAGTATCTGTTCAAGTATTTTGCCCATTTTTATTAAGTTCTTTATTTGAGTTGTAAGAGTACCTTATATATGCTAGATGCAAATCGTTTGTCAGATATATGTTTTATAAATATTTTCCCCATATGTGGCTTGCTTTACATTTTCACAATGGTGTCTTCTGAAGGGCAAACATTTTTAACCTTCATTAAATCCAAATTAATGATTTTTCCCTTTGTAATTTGTGAGATCCATGTAATAATTAAGAAATTTTTGGCAAGGCTAAGCACACTGAGGTTTTCTCCTGTGTTTTTATATAGAAGTTTTATAATTTCACTCTTGCATTTACATCTGTGATCCAGTTCACTTAATTTTTTTATACAGTGTGTAGTAAGAGTCAAGGTGTATTTATTTATTTTTGCATGTGAATATCCACTTGTTTCAGCATCATTTGTTGAACAAACAATTCTTTCCCCCAATGTATTGCATTGGAAACTTTATTGAAAATCAGTTGACAATGTAAGTGCATGTCTATTTGGGGGTTCTATTATGTTTCATTAATTTGTCTTTACACAATAATGTACTGTATTGATTATTATAGCTTTATACTAAATCCTGAACAAAGAAGTATAAGTCCTCTAGAATTGTTCTTTTTCAGAATTGTTTTTGACTAATCTAGGTTCTATTGAGGAATGAGCAATAAAACCTCTGAGTATAATTGTGCATTTGTTTCTGCTTGCAGTCTTATCAGCATTTTCTTTGTCTTGTGAAGTTCTGTCATTAGGTTCTTAAGTATTTAGAATTCTTTATATTTAAAGTGTCTTTCTTGTTAAGCAGTATGTTGTTGGGTCTTGCTTTTTTAAATGTAGTCTGACAGTCTCTGCCGTATAATAGAGATGTTTAGACAATTTACATTTAATGTGATAATTGATGTGGGTAGGTTTAAGTCTGTCATCTTGTCATTTGTTCTCTATTTTTCCCCATCTATTTCTTTTTTGCTCCTTTTCCCTCTTTTTTCTGCCTTCTTTTGGATTGAGTATCATTATAATTCTAATGCAAGGTTTTTGTTAGGTAATTACAGTTTCTGGTGCTTTGTATTCCTTTGTATAGATCCATATTTTCTTCTGCTGTTGCTTTTCTTTTTCCTAAAGGATGTGCTGTCAAATTTCTTTTACCACGAGTATGCTGATAATGAATCCTTTCAGCTGTTGTATCTCTAAGAAAATCTTTATTTCACTCTCTTTTAAAATTAAAATAACCTTTTTATTTGGGGATAATAGATTGGTATTCTTATGTAATGCATAATGCAAAGAGATCCTATGTAACATTTCCCCAGTTTTCCTCAGTGGTGACGTGCTGCAAGACTATATAGTACAATATAATAACCAGGACGTTGGCATGGATAAAGTCAAGATACAGAAAAGTTCCATTACCATGAAGATTCTTCATGTTGCCCTTTTATAACATACCCACCATACCCAACTCGTAGCAAGCACTAATCTGTTATTCATCTTTATAATTTTCTCACTTCTATATTATCATATAAAAAGAATCATGTACTATATGTCTTTTCAAGATTGGTTCTTTTCCACTCAGCACAATTTTCTGGACATTCAACCATGTTGTTTTGTGTATCAAGCATTTATTCCTTTTATTTGTTTACAGCTTGTTTAACCATTCAAATGTTGAAGGATATGGGTCTGTTTCCAGTTTTTGGCTGATATGTATATAAGTTCTTACCTGAACATAAGTTTCCATTTCTGTGGAATTATTGCTCAAGAGTACAGTTGCTGAGTTGTATGGTTTAGTTGTATGGTTTAGTTGCATGTTTAGTTTTATAAGAAATTGCCAGACTGTTATCCAGAGCAGTTGTACCATTTTATGTATGTGATCCAGTTTTTCCACATCCTTGCCAGCATTTGATGTCACCACTAATTTTTATTTTTAGTTATTCAGATAGGTGTGCAGTGATATCACATTGTGGTTTAAAACTGTATTTCCTAAAAATAAAAAATAATAAAAAAGTTATATTTACTAATGGCCAATATGGTAAAACATCTTTTCTTGTGCTTATCTGCCATCTATATATTCTCAGGTGAAATATCTCTTTATATCTCTTTCCTGTTCTCTAATTCAATTTTTTAACTGTTGAGTTTTGAGAGCTCTTTATATATTCAACATACTAGTGCATTTGGATTTGTGGTTTAACATATTTTTCTCCCAGCCTGTAGCTTGTACTTTTATCCTCATAGGAGGGTCTTTTGAAGAGAAAAATATTTACTTTGGATAAGAACCAATTTACCACTATTTTAACGGATTAAACTTTTGGTACCAAATATAAGAACGCTTTGCATAGTCTTAGATTCCAAAGATTCACTCGTATGTTTATTTTAAGTTTTATAGTTTTACATATTACACTTAAGTCCATAATTCATGTTGACTTAGTTTTACATAAGGGTGAAGGTTAGTTCAATGGTGAACTTTTTCTTTTTCTGTAGATGTTCAGCTGCTCCAGCATTATTTGTTGAAAAGACTGTACTTGCTCCACTGAACTGCTTTTGCTCCTTTGTCAAAAATCAGTTAGGCCATAAAAATGAATGAAGTATTTATACATTCCACTCCTTAGATAAACCACACAGTATGATCTTAGCCATAGGAACTTGGTAGATACTTTTTATCAAGTTGAAGAATTTCCTCTGTGTTCCTAATTGCGAGAGCTTTTTCATGAATAGGTGTGAGATATTATCATATGCTTTTTATGTGTCAGTTAATATGAACATATGATGTTTTTATTTATATTGTTGATATGGTGGATTACATTAAATGGTCTTCTAATGTTGAACCAGCCTTGCATGCCTGGAATGAGACCCATTTATTATGAATCTTATAATTTATTTTATATAATATTAGCTTCAAAATGTTAATTTTTAGAGGTAAAATTTACATAATATAAAATTTACCATTTTAAAGTATAACATTCAGTGGTTTTTAGTATATTTACAATGTCATACAACCATCACTCAATGCCTAGTGAATTGTGAGTTTTTCTATTCTGGCTGGCACAAAAGCTGTTATTACTGGACTCTGTATGTGGTCACTGAATATTATTCCCTCTAATCTTTTTGGATGTGTTTTTTGCCTCTGGCCTTGGGTAGTTTTCTCACATTCATGCACTGATTAGTACTCTGCTGAATACTCAAGTAGGAACCTTCAGAAATCTCCAGCATTTTTTCTGTGCTACTCTCTCCTCTCCAGAACACTGTCTTATGAACTTTAGATAATCATAGTCTCTCCATACTCTCAGCTGTCTCCCCAACTCAGAGGGTTTGCCAGCCTCCACCTGGTTCTTTCTTTCTGCACTACAGCCAGGAAGCTCTTACAGCAATAATCTAGGGAAACCATCGGACTTGTTTTATTTGTTTCCAGTCTCGGGGATTATTCTGTTTTGTTGCCTGATGTCCAGGACCTTTGTTTTTATGTATTTCATCTTTTTAAAAAAACATTTTTTGTTTTATTTTGGTTGTTTCAGGCTGTTACTCCATCATAATCAGAAGTGAAGCTGTCATATTGTTTTAAATTATAAATTTCTGCCAATAGTTCAGAGAAATTTCTTACTCCAGAGACATCCCTGAATTTGTATAGACTCAAGTTCTTTAGTCATATCTTATTCATTCATTCATTCATTCATTCATTCGAGATGGAGTCTCACTCTGTTACCCAGGCTGGAGTTTAGTGGCATGCTCACGGCCACCCCAGCGTTAACCTGCTGGGCTCCAGCAATCCTTCTACTTCAGCCATTCAAATAGCCAGAACTACAGGCGTGCCCTACTATACTCAACTAATTTTTTTATTTATTGTAGAGAGATGTCTCACTAAGTTGCCCAGGCTGATCTCAAACCCATGGGATCAGGCAATCCACTTGCCTCGGCCCCCTAAAGTGCTGGAATTACAGGCTGAGCCACCGAGCCCGGCTAGTCATATCATATTTAATAGGCTAAATATACAAATGTAATAGGGAGATCAACCTAATCATCTTGGTTGTTCTCTGTTAATTTTCCAACCCTGCCTACTCAAATAAGTGGAAACCTTTGTCCCTCTATAAGGTACCCTTCATAGTATTATATCTGTGTTGAACAGAGGTATTAAAGAATGTGTTGTAGAATGGCATGATTGCTCCCTCTATCCCAACCTCCCTTGTTTAAAATAAGCTCCATACATCCTAATTCTCCCAGGTAAATAGCATGGCTCAATTATCAGTGAACATTTTAAAAATCATGTGTATGTGTGTGTATACATGTGCATATATATGTATATATACATATATATATTCATACGTGTGCAAGTATCTTTTTTATAGAGTGACCTGAGTTCTTCCGGGTGTATTCCCAGTAGAAGGATTGCGGGGTCATATGGAAGGTTGATTTTTAGAACTTTAAGGAATCGACACACTGATTTCCACAGAGGCTGAACTAGTTTGGACTACCACCAACAGTGTAGAAGTGTTCCCTTTTTACCACATCCTGTCAAGCATCTGTTATTTTTTTGAGTTACTGATGATGGCCATTCTGACTGGAGTTAGGTGGTACCTCATTGTAGTTTTAATTTGCATTTCCTTGATGACTAGTGAGGCCTAACATCAAGATCTGCAAGAAACTCAAATGTGCTGAAAAGAAAAAACCAAACAGCCCTATTACAAAATGGGCTAAAGATATGAATAGACACTTCTCAAAAGAAGACATAAGAGCAGCCAACAGATATATGAAAAAATGTTCAGCCTCACTAGTCATCAAGGAAATGCAAATTAAAACTACAATGAGGTCCCACTTGTCTATCTTATCTCTTATGGCCTGGGCACTTGGGGTTTTGATCAGGAATTGGTTGCCAGTTCCAACTTCCATAAGAG
>CAUYQG010057381.1:0-15710 GCA_963574415.1 Tarsius wallacei
TGCGCCTGTAGTTCCAGCTACTTGGAAGGCTGAGGCAGAAGAATCGCCGGAGCCCAGCAGGTCGAGGCTGCGGTGGCCGGGAGCGGCCACTGCACTCCAGTCTGGGCGACAGAGTGAGACTCCAACTCAAAAAAAAAAAAACAAACAAAAACATTTCTACAGCACTATTTAAGATATTTTTATATTACTACTTGTGCATTTGGCTCCCTAATGGCTGTGAGCTCCTTGAGATTAGAGGCTATTATGTACTTCTGCATCCATAAGGGCACCTTCTCTGAATAAATACTGAAAAAAGTAAAAAGGGAAGCATGTAATTGTTTTTGGTGGGTTGAAATAATTTGTTGAAATAACTTGTTGGGTTGAAATAATTAAGTGCCTGTGTCAGGGATCATGACAAGAATGTTTTTATCCTAACAAGAACTTGTTTCTTAAGTTGGAAAAAAAACCTAATAAGAACTAACAAAGATGGGACCTGCAATACAAAATAATGTAAAATTCAAGCCACTTTTATTTTTTATAAAATATTTCTAACACACTTGCAAATGGTGAGAGTAGAACACTGAACTGTCATGTAACCATTACTTAGCTTCCATAACTATCACCAGTGGACCAAGCTGTTTTATCTAACTAACTATCCCCCCTCGCTTTCGATCCCCTTTCCACCAACCCCCTGGATTGTTTTCATGCAGATTCTATGTATTATATAACTTCATCTGTAAATATTTCACCATTTAAAAAATACAGAGGCGCTTCCTTTTAAACATAATCACAATATTATCATAGCTAAAACAACATGCAATATTGTATTTACAAACATTTCAATTTTCCCAATTAAGACCTAAGCCATTTCCTACAAAAAAAAAAAAAAGAAATCTTTCTCTGAAACTCTTACCATCTATCAGTAACTTATAAAACTGTCACTTATGATGTATCTTAAAAAAGCTAAAATTTTAGAATTAAATGCAGAGTCTGACGGCTCATAAACAGGCACCAAATTCTGGCATGCCTTGAGAATTTTTGGTGACACATATCAAGAATGCCACCAAGACAAAGAGAGTCAGAATGAGCTTAGAACTAATGTAAGGTGGGAAGGAAAGCTGGCAACGGGCCAAATCAATTACATCTCTTATTACCATCTGTGTCTTTATATATCTGCCAGGCACAAGCTAGTAAGATATTCATATGGGGTTTTTGTTGGGTTGAAATAATTGAAAGTCAAGCAAGATTTAACTGGGTAAGAAGGAACTGCCCTCTCCAAATAGCATAATCAGTGAAGAACATTTATACTTTTAATACAATTACAATTTAATAGAGAACAACTTCTGAAAAGGCACTTTAAACATTTTGAGTCTACCTTGAATGTTCCACTAAAAAATCACTGAGACGTTTAGCTTTAAAAATTGCTATCTACTATTATAAAAAGATTTTTTAAAAGTCTGTATTACCGATGTCATGGGATTCACACCTTCTGCACCTGGCTGACAAGCTTCTGCCACAGCTCGAACATGACCATAGCCAATGGCGGTAAGCAACAGTTTAGCTATTTTAAGAGCATTGAGGTAGGCACCCCTTCGAGTTTCCATATCTGCATTCGGTAGGAAATTATTTCTGGTTAGCATACTCAGGACAAGGGGTAGGCCACCACTTTTCAAGAAGTGAAACTGAAAATCAGAGGAATCATCAGCCAGAGGTGCACCAGCAGGCATTAACAAGGCATAGACTACCTGGAAAAGAAAAAGAAGAGTGAGAGCTATATTAAAAGGTTGTACCATTTCAAAAATATTTTATTACAATTTTACTCATGTTCTTCATATTAACATACAGAAGGACAAGTTTAAAGAACATGGAATAAACACAAAAGGAAAAAACCAACCTCTGTTAGGTATAGCACTTGTGAGGCTGAAGGACCAAAGAAAAGTGAATCAAGAGATGGACTAAGGCTGCTTTCTCCAAGTTTGGCGTGGTCTAAACAAATAGCTCTTAATTTTTCTATTGTTGTGCTATCTGTAAGAAAAGGGGACACAGTCTGAAACAAAAGATAACTTGTGTGTTCATATGTTTTTATGCATTTTGAAGATTATATTAATATGGAACAACAATCAACTCAGTTGGGCTAGGCTCAAATTTCATAAGACACAACCAGACTTGGATTGATTAAAAAAAAAAAAAGTCAACCAGGGCTCTGTAATCACTGAACCTAAACACAAAGGGTCTGCTACTCACAGACCTCAAATCAACATGCCCTCCCTTCAGCCTCAGGAGACGGAAAAAAAAAATACAATATACTTTAAAAAGTAGTAGTTCTGACTGGAAGTAACAAAAAAGAAAAAAATTACAAGTTCTTCCCTCCAACTTCTCTATTGTTTGCCCTCATGACATTATGTATTAACTGGCTTGCTTCACTGAAAGAGACTTAGAGGTACATCCAAGAAAATGAAACCTGAAAAGCAAACAGCAAAATAATGGAACAGTGCCTAATATTCACCTCAAAGTAAGCAGAGCTATGACACATTTTCTTTTGTCCAAATAGTAAAACATGGGCTTCTTTTACAGTGAAAAAATTGGGGAGGGGGATAATTCTACAATACAGTTAACTATTAGCTACCAAATACTCAAGAACACTTAAGAATAGTCATTTCAACTTTATAAAGTACTTTGATAATCAAGTTATTTCTAAGGTAATTAGCCTATAATTTAAAAAACCACTTGGTGAGTAAAAAAAAAATTTTTAAGTAAAAACTTCTTTTGAAGAAAAAAACAGAAATAATGAAAAGTCACTGTAATTTTCTTAGGGTAAACTAATTTTTACAGGCCTGGAAATACTCAGCTGTCTTATCAATAATTCTTCAGTTTGCGTTGAAGCTGTTTCTCCTATTTTGAAGGAATAGTGACACATAAGGTAACTAATTGAAATACTAAGTTTTGGTTGGGCTTGGTGGCTCAGCCTGTAATCCCAGCACTTTGGGAGGTCGTAGCGAGTGGATTGCCTGAGCCCGCAGGTTCAAGACCAGCCTGGGCAACTTGATGAGCCCTTGTCTCTACAATAAATCAAAAAAATTAGCTGGGTATGGTAGCGCGTGCCTGTAGTTACGGATACTTGGAAGGCTGAGGCGGAAAGGATCGCCGGAGCCCAGCAGGTCAACACTGGGGTGGCTGTCAGTGTGCCACTGCACTCCAGCTTGGGCGATGGAGAGAGACTCCAACTCAAAAAAAAAAAAAGAAATACTAAGTTTTTACAGTAAAATGTTAATGTTTGCACATGTTATTAGTTATCTACTACATCATCTTCGTTGATTATTTAAATTTTTGTAATTACTTCATCACGTAAAACCCTGCAAACATACAAAACTTGGCCATCGTAATATCCAAGACTTGACATATCTTGCCAAATTACTCCCTAAAAACAAACCAATTCATATGCTTAACCACTGTATCTGATAATACCTTGCTTGGTTTAAAAAATATTCTAAGTGAAGGATGGAGGCAAAAGGAAGTAGGAAAAAAGAAACAAGAGCTCAAGAAAAGAAAATGAATTCTAAGCATATAATTTTTTTTTTTTTTCTGAGTTGGAGTCTCACTCAGTTGCCCAGACTGGAGTGCAGGGGCCACTTCCGGCCACCGCAGCCTCGGCCTGCTGGGCTCTGACGATCCTTCCAAGTAGCTGGAACTACAGGCGTGCGCTACCACACCCGGCTAATTTTTTTGATTTATTGTAGAGATGAGGTCTCGCGAAGTTGGCCAGGCGGGTCTCGAACCCACAGACTCAGGCAATTCACTCACCTCGGCCTCCCAAAGCACGGGATTACAGGCTGAGCCACCAAGCCCGGCCTAAGCATATAATTTAATGGTGTTGGGTTTTACAGTTCAGTCACCTAAGGAGTCTCAATCAAATGATCGCTCATTGGCCATTCCAGCTCCCAGATTTGTAAATCTAAATGATTTTAAGTCTCAATTATATACATCCCCATTTTATAAAATATGGAAGATAGAAAAGAATTTAAACCACCCATAATCCTGCCATCCAGAAATAGTTCTGGGTATTAACCTCTTGTCAGATGCACAGTTTGCAAATATTTTCTCCCATTCTGTTGATTATGCCTTCACTCTATTGATTATTTCCCTTGTACAGAAGCTTTTTAGTTTGATGTAATTTCGTTTGCCTATTTTTGCATTTGTTGCCTATAATTTTGAAGTTTTACCCAGCTCCATTTTTATTGGAGAGACTGTCTTTTCTCCAGTGTGTGTTCTTGGCATCTTTGTTGAAAATCAATTGGTTCTAAGTGCATAGATTTATTTCTGGGTTCTCTATTCTGTTTAATTGGTCTATGTGTCTATTTTTATGTCAATACAAGGCTCTTTTGGTTATTGCAGCTTTGTAGTACTTTTTGAAGTCAGGTAGTATGATACCTTAAGCTTTGTTCTTTTTGCTTAAGATTACATTGACTATTTGGAGTCTTTTGTGGTTCTATATGAATTTTAGGATTTTTTTTTTCTATTTTTCTTAAGAGCGAAGTGATATTTTTATACGGATTGCATTGAATCTGTTGATTGCTTTGGGTAGTATGGACATTTTAACAGTATTCTTCCAATCCATGAACATGAAATATTTTTCCATTTATTTGTGTCCTCTTTAATTTCTTTCATCACTGTTTTATAATTTTCATTATAGAGATCTTTGACCTCTTAAATTTATTCCTAGATTTTGTGCTTTGTTTGTAGCTATTGTAAATGGGATTGCTTTCTTGATTTCTTTTTCAGATCAGTTGCTCTTGGGATATAGAAATGCTACTAAGTTTTATATGTTGATTTTTGTATTCTGCAATGAACAAACCTGGGTTCATAACTGGTACCATTCCAGCTTCCTCGTCTTCCATTCCATGCTTGTGTCTCTACAGGAAAGATAAATCTGCTCCCTAACTACATACATCTATATGAGAGAGTTGGAAACTTGCTTTTTAATCAGACTTCTTCCCCTCTGTTTTTAGGCCTTGATTCATCTATACCTTCCCAAAGTTTGTTTTCAAATCCTTAGCTGTTGTAGGATTCAGTGGGGCACATTAATGTATTAGCACATTTCCCCACCTCCTTGCCATCACAAGCACATCTTGGTTCAGTTATAAACCTTCAATAATTTGCTCTGACAGCTCTTTTTTTTTTTTTGAGTTGGAGTCTCACTCTGTCGCCCAGACTAGAGTGCAGTGGCTGCTCCCGGCCACCGCAGCCTCGACCTGCTAGGCTCCGGCGATCCTTCCACCTCAGCCTTCCAAGTAGCTGGAACTACAGGTGCATGCTACCACGCCCGGCTAATTTTTGATTATTGTAGAGATGAGGTCTCGCCAAGTTGCCCAGGGCGGGTCTCAATCCCGCGGGCTCAGGCAATCCACTCACATCAGCCTCCCAAGGCACGGGATTACAGGCTGAGCCACCGAGCCCGGCTGACAGCTCTTTAGTATTTTGCTTCCTCTTCTGTATTTATGTTCGAGTTGATATATTTTTTAAGTCACTAGTTCTCATTTTAGTAGGATTTGGGGATGCATTGCTGATAAATACAGTTCAATACACCATATATAATTCACCCAGATAATTTTTAAAACTGTCATTTGCTTTTATTATCTTCTTTTTCTAAATTAAACACCTGTGGACTTTCTCATTTTGCTTTCTGATTACTATTGCACATAATCAGTTCACATGTTAGATTATTAACCTAAGGCTTCTCTCAGATTTTATTTAATCCTTATCTGTTACATTGTTTAGAATTTGTATTGTTTTATTTACTAGTATTTCAGTAAATCTTTGCTTTATATATATATGCCAGCGGTCCCTAACCTTTTTGGCATCAGTGACTGATTTTGTGAAAGACATTTTTTCCAGGGACCGGAAATCGGGGCATGGAGGGGATAGATCATCAGGCATTAAGAGTCTCATAAGGAGCCACAGCCTAGATCCCTCACATGCACAGTTCATAATAGGGTTCGTTCTGTGAGAATCTAATGCTGCTGCTCCTCTGACAGGAGGCAGAGCTCCACTTGTCTGCCAGTCGCCTCCTGCTGTGTGGCCAGGTTCCTATCAGGCCACAGACCAGTGCCAATCCGTGACCCAGCGGCTGGGAACCCTGATATATGCATAAATTGAAGCTTCCCGATGTATTTTAGAACACACACTCAACACTGAATCTTTGATCTTGTTATTGAAGCTTAGTGCCACTAGGTGGCAAAAGTGAGCTCTTGCTAGGCAGTTTAGACAGGAAACTTGAGAGAGTGCTTTTTTTCATCATTATGTAATGAAATAATAGTACCTAAATTTGACACAGCCAACTTTGGAAAAGTTAGTGATGATTGAATTACAGTAGAGAAATCATAAGCTCTGGACACAAATGTACTTGAGTTCACATCCTGCTTCTAGTTGCTACTCTGTGGACTTAAACATAAGTTTTCTTAGTTTTTTAGAACTTATCTGTAGAATTGGGCTATAATAACTTTTTTGAATGATTGCAGGGATTAAATGAGGTGGTGTATGGAAAATCCCTAACTTATTGCCTGGCACTATTCAACAAATGTTAACACACACTGTCACTATGATTGTTATAGACACATAAACTCCTGAATAAGAAAGAAAGCAGGAGCTCTGGGCAACCCCCTTGTGTCCCCTCCCACTGTAGGAGCTTTTCTGTCCTCTCAATAAATCCTGCTTTCTAAAGGAAAAAAAAGAAAGCAGGAGCTCTAAGAAAAGGAAGTGGTTACAAATTCTATTTCTGGCTATGGTAACTAGCTGTGTAACATTTGGGTAACCATTTAGTATTTGTGCACACCTGCATGTATTTTAAGGGGTGGGGAGAATCAGCAGCTTTTTCTAGTCCTTAACTTTACCTCTACTAGTTCATTCTGAATCTTTGCCTGAAGTCAAATGCCTCTATTATGATTTGCTGTTAAACTAAAACTTCTGCAGTCTTCTCTAGGTAACTTAATTTTATGACTTACATTGTAAACTCCTGTGTCCTTTATCTACATGCATCAGGAAAACTATTGTTCCATATTATGTAGTTAAAATGTTCTTTACCAGGCAGAATGACTTGCTTTTCCTCTTAAGAGCATCCTTTTTAAACAGGAGTTTGGTATAACTAATATTTTATTTTTATTTTTGAGTTGGAGTCTCACTCTGTTGCCCAAGCTGGAGGCAGTGGCATGCTCACAGCCACCCCAGCATTGACCTGCTGGGCTCCAGCGATCCTTCTGCCTCAGCCTTCCAAGTAGCCAGAACTATAGGCACATGCTACCACAACCGGCTAATTTTTGATTTATTGTAGAGACGAGGTCTCGCCAAATTGCCAGGACTGGTCTCAAACTCACGAGCTCAGGTTGTCCACTCTCCTCTGCCTCCCAAAGTGCTGGGATTATAGGCTGAGCCACCGAGCCTGGCCAGTATAACTAATATTTTTAAAATACCAAAGTTTGTTGTAAACGCTTGACACTAACTCATGTAAGCCTCACAATAGCCTTATAAGGGAATTACTATTTTTATCTGTATTTTAAAAATGAGGACATTGAGGTACAGAGAGATTTTTGTTAATTGACCTGAGACACATAGCTTGAATTACAGTTCTAGTATTCAGATTTTTTATATTATTAATGTGTCTGTTTCTGCTCATTGTTTCCTATAAATTTTAATAATGCATTGCTATAATCATATAATTGCTTAGACTTAGGTGTCTTTTAAAAGACTAAAAAGAAATAAGCTAAAATTGTAACTGTCTCTGGATGACAGGATTATGAGTGGTTTGAATTTTTTTCTCTTCCGTATTTTATAAAATGGGGATGTATATAATTGAGACCTAAAATCATTTAGGTTTACAAATGTGGGAGCTGGAATGGCCAATGAGAGATCATTTGACTGAGACTCCTTAGGTGACTGAACTGTAATCCAACACCATTAAATTATATGCTTAGAATTAAATTATATGCTTAGAATTCGCTTTCTTTTCTTGAGCTCTTGTTTCTTTTTTCCTACTTCCTTTTGCCTCCATCCTTCACTTAGAATATTTTTAAACCAAGCAAGATATTATCAGATACAGTGGTTAAGCATATGAATTGGTTTGTTTTTAGGGAGTAATTTGGCAAGGTATTTCAAGTCTTGGATATTATGATGGCCAAATTCTGTATGTTTGCAGGGTTTTACGTGATGAAATAATTACAAAAATTTAAATAATCAATGAAGATGATATAGTAGATAACTGATAACATGAGCAGACATAAATATTTTATTGTAAAAACTTAGTTTTTGTTTTGTTTTGTTTTGTTTTGTTTGAGTTGGAGTCTCTCTCCATCGCCCAGGCTGGAGTGCAGTGGCACACTGACAGCCACCCCAGTGTTGACCTGCTGGGCTCCGGCGATCCTTCCGTTTCAACCCTCCAAGTATCCAGAACTACAGGCGTGCGCTACCACACCCAGCTAATTTTTTTGATTTATTGTAGAGACAAGGGCTCATCAAGTTGCCCAGGCTGGTCTTGAAACTGCGGGCTCAGGCAATCCACTCGCTGTGACTTCCCAAAGTGCTGGGATTACAGGCTGAGCCATCAAGCCCAGCCAAAACTTATTATTTCTTTTTTTTTTCTTTTTTGAGTTGGAGTCTCACTCTGTCACCCAGACTGGAGTGCAGTGGTCACTCCCGGCCACTGCAGCCTCGACCTGCTGGGCTCCGGCGATCCTTCCACCTCAGCCTTCCAAGTAGATGGAACTATAGGTGCTACCACGCCCGGCTAACTTGATTTATTGTAGAGATGAGGTCTCGCCAAGTTGCCCAGGCGGGTCTCGAACCCGTGGGCTCAGGCAATCCACTCACCTCGGCTTCCCAAAGCGCGGGATTACAGGCTAGCCACCGAGCCCAGCAGTATTTCAATTAGTTACCTTATGTGTCACTAGTCCTTCAGAATAGGAGGAACAACTTCAATGCAAACTGAAGAATTATTGGTAAGATATGACAACTGAGTATTTCCAGGCCTGTAAAAATTAGTTTACCCTAAGAAAATTATAGTAACTTTTCATTATTTCTAGGGAACTCACCAGCAAAAAAGCAAAGAATCTGATTTAAAAAGGGCAAAGGATCGAACACCTTTCAAAAGAAAACGACGTACAAATGACGAACAGGTATATAAAAAATGTTCAATATCACTAATCATCAAGGAAATACACCCCTCTCCTCCTTTCACTAAAAGAAGAAAAGACTAATTCCAGAGCTGGGGCAGAAAAGCACAACAGATGAGCTTTAAACACCTTATTCTACAGATAGTAATAAAGTACTTAAATCAAAGTTATGTTAAAAAGACATTGGTTCCAGCATATAGGGGTATATAATAATGAAAAATTATCTTGAGAGGGTATCAGAAAGTGAGAAGAGTGACAGGTATACAAAAAAAAAATCAAAGAAACAAAATGGAGAAATTATTAAATACAGGATCAAAGTTGTCAGAATTCTAAAGTACACAGTCTCGAAAATGCAAATGTTGAATGTGTATGTAAGTAAGTATTAGGAAGATGTGGGGATAAGAGTTTTCATCTACACAGTAAAAATTAGTATACATCTAAAAGTAACAGCTATACAAGTATACTATTTACAGACATTATGGTATATGTATATATATACAAGAATAAAATCTGTAAGTTGAAAGCTGTTTTTAAGGAATAAAAAAGAACAATGCTACGGATGACACATGACCCATAATATAGTCCAGATATTAAGCAAATGTTTTCAGTATTTTAGGCTTGCAGGCCATAGTCTCTGACACAACTACTGTGCTCTGCTGTTTTAAGACAAAAGCAGCCGTGGACAAATGAGCATGGCTGTATACCAATAAAACTTTGATTAAAGACAATAAAATTTAAACTTCATATAATTTTAATGTGTCAAAGTATTTTTAAATTTCTTTTTTTATAAGTTACTAAAAAGGTGGAAACCACCCTTAACCCTTGGGATCTACAAAAACAGGTGGTGGGATGGATTTGGCTTACAAGCAGTAGCTTGTCAACCTTTGTTATAGACTATACAACAAAGCACAGTCCATTCAGAAACAGAATTTGCTAAAAGACCCCTTTATTAATCCAGCAAATACTGTTATCACCATTTAAAAATTCTTACCTGGTGGCATAAGTTTCATAAGTACTCTTGCTCCATCTCTAAGAGGTGGCATATTCAGGCTGCTACCTAAGTCTGCAACTTGCCAAAGGAAAGAGATGTATCTGGGATGCAGTGACATTATCTAGAATATAAAATACACAAAATAATTACCTGTAAATTATCTCCCCCCTAGGAAAAGTCTCCCAAATAAGTTTGCTAATCTCCACACACTTTTGCTCATGCCATTTCTACTCTTTGAAATGGTCTTTCTCATCTTCTTCCTTACAAAATCATTCATGACACAGACTGAATATATCATCCAAGTCACCTCCAGTCATTTCCTTGTGACAGGTCCTTTACTGTTCTATTGAAGTATTTCTCTCGTATATACAATTTAGACTCTGGAAATACAATAGGTTGCCATTCACTCTACTGAATTCCTAATCCAATTGTTATAAGGAACCAAATCCCTCTGTCACTAAAGTGGCTGGTATTATTGTAGCCATTACAACTCTTAGAGAGAGGGGTGAAAAGGAGGAGTCACTGTTTCTTTGGATATGTTACTGGTAACGTGATAAAGATTACAGATGTCTTCCTACATAAATAGTTCTTGTTTTTTACTTATTTTCTTAGAGACAGGGTTTTATTGCTGTCACCCAGGCTGGAGTACAGTGGTACAATCATAGCGCACTGCAGCCTGGAACTCCCAGGCTCAAGTAATCCTTCTACCTCAGGCTCCCAAGTAGCTGGGATTAATGGGGCTAGTCACCACACCTGGCCCATAAATAGTTCTAGAATAATGATCTATTTTGTGGACAAATAAAAAAGACAGTGACACAGTTGCCCCCAGAACAACACAAATGTGAACTATGCAAGTTCAATTATATGCATATTTTTTCCAATCAAACATGGATCAAAGTTACAGTATTCCAAGCCAGGCGTGGTGGCTCACACCTGTAATCCCAGCACTCTGGGAGGCGGAGGCAAGAGGATTGCTTGAGTCCAGGAGTTTGAGCCCAGGAGTTTGAGACCAGCCTGGACAACTTGGTGAGACGTCATCTCTTCAATAAATCAAACAGCTAGCCGGGTTTGGTGGTGCATATCTGTGGTTCCAGCTATTCGGAAGGCTGAGGCAGAAGGATCGCCTGAGCCCAGCAGGTTGAGACTACAGTGGCCACGAGCATGCGACTGTACTCCAGTTTGAGTGACAGTAAGACTCTGACTCCGCCAAAAAAAATCAAAAATAAACAAACAAACAAAAACCCAGTATTCCCAGGATGCAAAATCCAAGTAAATGAAGAGCCAACTTTATGCATATGAGCGGTCAACAGTAGGGCTTGAGGATGAGCGGATTTGGGTATATGTGAGGGTCATGGAACTAATTCCCCGCATATACTGAGGGACGACTGTATTTTCCTAAATGTATACATCTAATAGTGTTATAATTAAACTCCATAATAGACTAATTCTATGTAAACATAACAATACTACTCCACAGGAAATTTTTGTTTTAAATTTCAATTAAATTACTATTACCTTTCAGAGAGATCCATTCTGAAGTTGAGGGTTACTTGATCTTTTGTCTTACTAACCTATAAGCTCAAGAGAAAAATAACTATTCTATACACTTCTTTATTCTCAAAGACACTAGCATAATGTCTTACATACAGTAGCTCAAAACTGTGTCTACTCACCACTCCAGGCAAACAGCTTTCCACTTCTGGATTGGGACCATCACTGTAATGATTACCATGGTTTCCAGGAGATCCAGTTGAAGAATCAGAAGAGCTATCAGGGCTTGAAGGCATATTGGAAGAACTTATTTGTGTAAGTTTGGCTGTAATTAGCTGAAAATGATATACTATGTTAGTATCAAAATCAAGGAAATATACTTACATAAAACAAAGCTTAATAATATACTAACAAAAAACCCCAATGACTATATGCTATGTTTTTAGAAATACATTTTAAAAGAATTGTCTAATATAACAACAATTTTTTAGAAATCCTTTCCTCTACTATATAAGTCATGCATGTTTTATTTAGCGTTATAATCCGATACTTAACACAGAGTCCCACACGAAACAAATGCTCAGTTAATTTTTACTGAATAAATGCAATCAAGTCTCAGGTTTGATTTTACTGAAAAATTTGTTAACTATACATACGTACCGATTTATCTTTTAAACTTAATTGTCCAATCAACTTTCTATCATCTGCAGGATCTATCAGCTCGCCGCCCACAAAGAGCTCAATTTTTGTATGGGCTACGTTGGCTTTAATACGATTGAGAATACATCGTCGTACTGAACCAACTGTATCATTTGTATGAGACCATACCTCCAAGTCATCAACCTGTCTGCCCTGGTTTGGAAATCGAACTACAAAAGAGAGGTGTTTACCGCGGAATGCTCTGGAGAAAAAAACAAACAAACATCGTATTCAGCAGACTTTCAAATCTTGCTGCCAAGAAAATAAAGGTGGAAATTTAATATTGAGTATTTTTGTATTAAACAAGAGAAAGTGAATTAAAGATACTCCATATAAGTTGAGTATCACTTATCTGAAATGCTTGGGACCAGAAGTATTTTGGATGTTTTTGGATTGGGGATGTTCAACCTGTATTATTTTCTTATTGCTCCCTTTAACTACATATATTACAACTATTCAAAACACAGTTATGTTCCACTGTTATTAGTCTTGTGTCTATGGTCGTAGAAAATGAGGTGTCTACTTTTAAGAAAAGCCCAACAAAATTTAAGAGTATTTCTAAATGTAAAACATAAACTTTATCTTGAAAGCAACAAAAGCGCTTAGATATTTTAAAAAATACTTAATATAAAAATTCACCCTTAAATGCTATTTATATTGGCATATTATCTTCTTTTTAGGTAACATATAAAATGAAAACCATATTCAAGGAGCAACTTTCTACCATTTCATGGTTACCAAATAGAACTTTAAAAAAACCAAACTAATGGTATTCACTCTACAAACATCTTTAAACTATAAATCTCATTTGAAATATTTCTTGCAATATTGGGTGTCAAGGGAGCTTTCATTCTCTTTCTTTCTTTCTTTCAAGAGACAGAGTCTTGCTCTGTCACCCAGGTTAGAGTGCTGTGGTACAATCATAGCTCATTGTAGCCTCGATCTCCTGGGCTCAAGGGATCCTCCTACCTCAACTTCCTGAGTAGCTGGGACTACAGGCATGCACCACCACACCTGGCTGCTAAGGCAGCTTTTCAGAGTTTTTTCCAATTACTCTCCAACCTGATTAAGCAATTATTTTTAAAAGTGTAAATGAATGACATCAAAATAAAAACAGTTCAACTGCAAAATATCACTGCAACACTTAATAGACAATAATGTTAATGGCAAAAATAAAAACCTGAAATGACTAAATGAGAATGTCTAATCAAAAAACCAAAACAAAATAAAACCACTTGGAGAAGGTTATTTAAAAAAAAAAGTATGGAATGCAGATGTTTTTAATGGGCAACACCATTTTCAAAAAAGAAAAATTTCCTCACTCTCCTTTCACCTGTACATCATCATTAATTTTTTGCCGTATGGCTAGGAAAATACCAAATAATTAAGAATTAAACACCAATAGATCAATTATTCACAAACCTTGACATAGGTAGAATTGTTCTTTCCTCATGATAATCACTGTCACATTCATTTATATATTCCCTTAAAACAGTTAATACTCGAACCATTCGAACAGCTTCTTGCCTTGCACAATTAATACTGTCTTTGTCACCATCCAAAACACACAACGTGTCATAAGAGGCTTTCAAACGATCAAAGCAGGACTGAATAAAATCTTCATGGATTACCACCTACAAATAATGAGCCAAATAAAGAAAGTTCAAGTTACTTTAAAATGTAAAAATTAGATACATAACATTAAACCAATTAAAGATGGCAGGCAACAGCTAATTTAAATAAATGTAGCACTCAATTAAAAAGTCATATTTAAATGGAGTGTTTATTGATAATAAAACACATACATTTCTTATAAAGAAGCTAGAGTTGCGTAAGTTGGCAAATATAGACTAGACAGTAAATAAATGACCTTCAGGATTAGGCGTTAGTACTAAAACAAATTCAGCAGACTCTGCCATTTCAAAACATAATACATTCAAAATGACCCAATCATCTCAAGAAAATGATCAAGGCAAGATTCATTTAGAGAAATATGGACTGAAATTTCTATTTTTTTTTTTTTGGAGATAGGGTCTCACTCGGTTGCCTATGCTGAAGTGCAGTCTCACAATCCCAGCTCACTGCAGCCTTGACCTGCTGGGCTCAGGAGATCTTCCCACCTCAGCTTCCCATGTAGCACATGCCAGTAAGCCTGGCTAATCTTTGGGATTTTAAAAAATTTTTTGTAGAGATGAGGTCTTGCTATGTTGTCTAGGCTGCTCTTGAACTGCTGGGCTAAAGCAATCCTCTCGCCTTGGCCTCCCAAAGTGCTGGGATTACAGGCATGAGCCACTGCACCTCGCTGGACTGACTTTTTAAATATATTTTTAATAAGAGTTGAAACAAAACAATTTCTAGTTAATTCTGAATTTTGAAAATTCTCATAGCAAAAAAAAAAAAGTCAGAATTCTAATACGTGGAAGTTTTAATCCTCACCTGATTGACCTGTAGCCTTGGACCAAGGTTTGTGTATATCTCTTTGAGGAGATCTATAGCTCTGCTGGCGATATCATCAATACTCTGAATTACGACCTAGGTTCAAAATAATAAAAGTGTTAATCCCTTTCAAGATATATTTTGTTGGGCACTTAAATTCAAACCATAAACTCAGTTATTTTTAATATACTACTCAATAATGTAATGATAAGTTCACTTTGATAATCAATTAAAATTAAGTGAGAAAAACAGACCAAAACAAAGGGTAAAAAAATGCAAAACACAGGTCTTTGAATAAAGCAATCTGCTTAAGAATAAAAGACAGTTTACTAAGGATAAAGGAAAATACCTAAAGGATAAAGGACATACAGTTGTGAAGCATTCAAAGAGGAATTCAAATTAACTGAAAGGAAATAAGAGCATACATGAAATACAGTTTGGCATAAAGGACTACCCTCTCCACCCCAAGTTTCTATAATCTTTATCACTTAACTAATTACAACAGTGGTTTCCAAACTATGTGCAGAACCGTAGGGCTTTGAGGTGGTGTTTCAGGGCTGATCCCTATAAAAGGGTTGGAGAGCTGGAGCAAAAAAATCACAGGCTTTCCTTGTTCAATTAGGTTTATATTCTTTAGTATGTAAATTCTAATTCTTTTTTTTTTTTTGAGTCGGAGTCTCACTCTGTCGCCCAGACTGGAGTGCAGTGGCCCGCTCCCGGCCACCGCAGCCTCGACCTGCTGGGCTCCGGCGATCCTTCTGCCTCAGCCTTCCGAGTAGCCGGAATTACAGGCATGCGCTACCACGCCCAGCTAATTTTTTGATTTATTGTAGAGATGAGGTCTTGCTTGCCCAGGCGGGTCTCGAACCCGCGGGCTCAGGCAATCCAGTCACCTCAGCCTCCCAAAGGTGCGGGATTACAGGCTGAGCCACTGAGCCCGGCTTAGATTCTAATTC
>CAUYQG010057382.1:0-10703 GCA_963574415.1 Tarsius wallacei
ATAATGGTGACAGTGATGGTGATGGTGGTAATGGTGACAGTGATGGTGAAGGTGGTAATGGTGATGGTGCTGATGGTGGTGGTAATGGTGATGGTGGTGATAGTGGTAGTGATGAAGGTGATGATGATGATGATGATGATGGTGGTGGTGATGGCGATGGTAGTGGCGATGGCAGTAGCAGTGGTGGTAATGGTGGTGCTGATGGTAGTAGTGGTGATAGTAGTAGTAGCGGTGATGGTTATAATGGTGATGACAGTGAAGATTCAGGTACCCAGTACCTTCCATAAATCAGAGTGATAGATTTACCTAAAGAACCTTTACTGCCTAAAAGTAGTGGTATGTAGACAAGCCAGAGTTTGAATCCCAGTCTCAGTACTTATTAGCTATAGTGTCACTGGAAAACACTGCCTCAATTTTTGTATGTATGTATATATGTATGTATGTATGTATGTATTTTTTAGTCGGAGTCTTACTCTGCCACCCAGGGTAGAGTGCAGTGGCATATTCATGGCCATTACAGCCTCAACCTGCTGGGCTCAGGCAATCTGAGTAGCTGGAACCACCGTGGTGTGCACATCATGCCAGGCTAAATTTTTTTAAAAACTTATTGCAGAGATGAGATCTCACTAAGTTGCCTAGGCTGGTCTTGAATCCCTAAGCTCCACCTCCCAAAATGCTGAGATTACAGGCATGAGCCACCGCACCCGGCCTATTTCCTTAATTTTATCATCTGTAAGCATTTTTCAGACTGTTGTCTGGACTGTTGTTCCAGAGTGTTGTCAGGACTGGTGCTCAGTCTCAAAAGTCTGTCACATAGCTGAGCTTTAATAAATGAGAAAAGACTAGGCATGGTGGCTCACACCTATCACCCCAGCCTGAGACTCTCATCAGGAGCAGGTGCCGGCACCAGGCTTCCTACACAGGCTGCAGAATCATGAGCCAAACAAACCCCTTTTCTTCATAAATGACCCAGCCTTGGGTATTCCTCGGGTAACACGTGTACTCAGACACTAATATTAACCCATTTTACAGATGTTGACACTGAGGCACAGTATGGTTAAGATACTGACTGGGTCATCAAGCTAGTAAACCTCAGAGCCAGGACTGAAACCCAAGCAGCCTTGTCCCAGAGCGTAGATTCTATGGTCTACCATCTCTCAGAGGCACTTAGATAACAGTTACTGGATTATTTAAGAAGTGTTATTGAGGCTTATGGCACACAAAATTAAGTATCGAGGAAGCAAAAATAGGAAGGAATGGTTATATTTGGTTAAGGAAGACTTTGGGGAAGTCATGAGCTTCTGATCCATAAGCACTGCCATGTATGCTGTCCTCCTTCTTATGAGAGGCAGATGGGATTAAGGGATGAACCGATCATTCCATGTGCTCAAGCAGGGCACTGCTAGACCATGTCCCTCCCAGAACACTTGTCTGCAAAAATGCAGGCCGGGATTCGTCACATCTGTAAATTTCCTTAGAAGTCCTTCTCATATGTAAGAATCATTCTTCTAGGTATAAAACATTTGCCACATGGTGTCCCACATGGTATGCAAAGCTGTGTCTGGTGTCACTACTGAACACGCTCCCAGAGCAGCAGGAGAACTGTGATTCGTCACCAGTAGTTCAAACCCACTGACCTAAGGAGTGAGAAAAGAGGATCAGAAACCTCCCCAGACTAGAAAGGCTGCCTAGAGGGCTGTCTCTGCTGCCTGAGACAGGTGTGCCTTCTGCTATCCACCTGAGGCCTGGAAAAACTGAGCCAGCTCCAGTACCCTGGGACACCTGGGCAAGGGAAGTGGCTCACCTCAAGATGGTCAGGCACATAACCGGGAACACCTGGGTTTTGCTGGATCTCCACTTTTTGGGAAGGAACAGTAAACTGATTTTGGAGATTTCCATCCTTTGGAACCTAAAATTTTCATCTTACAGCAATCAATACAGGATCCAAGTCAACTCTAGCCCAGAAAGATGAGACCTCTTTAATTCTGCCACACCCCCAGCAGTTCCAAAGCTTGCAGACTTCCGTATAGAAACATTGCAAGAAGACACGAGAGACGAGAAGTCCTGTGGACTCCTGGGGCTTAGCCACAGGGAAGGAGACCCTGCCTGTGTGCCCACACTGCTGCCCTCTTAAGTAACAAACCCAAACAGGAGCTCTAGGAAGAGGCCTATGCTAGGCGTGTTCTTAAAATTACCAGAAATAAACACACAAATTGTTTCATGCCCCCATTCTCATGATGGCAGTCCTGAACACCAAAGATTTTTCTGCCAAGTCACTGAGAAAGGCTCATAAAACATCATCTCTGTCCAACTTGGGTGGGGCCTGCCAACAACTCTTCCCCTCGCCGGCAGTGGCACAAACACATGTCCCCACAAGCCTGTCAGTCAGTCCTGGCCCTGACACATCATCACTGGTTGCCTGCACCTTTCAGCAGGCCTCTGGGCATCTGGGTGGGACATGATGCTGCCCCTTTAGCTTGACTCTCTGGGCATCTGGGTGATGGGACATGGTGCTGCCCCTCAGCTAGCATTGGATGGGCACTGGGATAGAGTCAGCCTGATTCCATGGCCTGCTTGATGTCCAGTTCAGAACGACTTTCTCCCAGGTCCTCCAAAGCATCTCCTGCTTGTGCTTGTGCTGAGACAAAATGCACAGTTAGCCAGAGAGAAGAGATCCCACGCTGTGGCACAACCCAGAGGTCTTGAACTCAGGCTATTTCCCTAATTATCTACATGTATATGGATGGCTGGGATGACCTTTTGATTCAAAACCACATGACAGTCGGTAGGTCAAGGGATACTGGGACTAGGACATGCACAGTGACTCGTTCCAAGCTGCATCTACAACCCTGGCTGTGGGGTCCAAGATCCTGACTGGGAAGCACAAGTGTACTACCAGGAGGAAGCAGAGTGAGTCCTTCGAGTTAGAATGCCTGGCACTGAGCTCCTGCAAAAGGTGGGATTGGACAGTGGTCAGGACGGGCCCTCAGGAAGCAGACATGGGACGTTATTACAGAAGCCCCCACATGAGCTGCAGGCCTCAGAAGACGGGCCCTTGGGAAGCAGACACGGAACACTGTGACAGGAGCCCCCACATGAGCTTCAGACCTCGAAGCCTCCGTTCCCTCAAAGAGAGAGTTGGAGGAGACACCATGTACCTCACAAGTCAGGCTTCACTATGACCAGCTTTCAAAAAGTATCTAAAACATGAGTATTCCCAGTGACCGGTCAGACAGCTCCACCATGACTGTCTGATTCTAGAATTGGAAAACCACAATAGAACCAGATGCTGTTCCATGCACAGCATCACACAGGCACCAATTCCTCGGAAACCAAGGACCTATAGGAGTTCGTCAGCACTCAGTAGCACTGCCTGCCTAGCCCTGGCCCTCTAGTTCTCAGCCCACCTCATTCTTATTCTAGTCACTACCCAATTACCTAAACACAAATTCTTTTATACCGTGCTAATTTAATAAACTATTTATAAAAGGGCAGGGAACTTGACGACTACTAGAAAACTAATTCCACTGAACCTAAGATAATTAGCATGCTGGCTTGGCCAAAATATGTCCTCCAGCAGGGTGTCTCCATGCAGGGACCACCACTGTGCCCTTCCCGGTCATGGGAGAGGAGAGGACTGGAACATCAGGCTCCACCACAGAGCCACGGACCCCAAGACAATGAGGAGGGTACAAGGGCCAGGAATGGCCGACAGGGCTCCGTGGAGAGCCATCCCACTTCTAAAGTCATCAAGTAATGACCCTGGGGTATCAACCAAGGAAGGAGGTAGGGTATGCAGACTTGATTTAGATGTCCATAAAGCACCTTAGCAATGGCAACTAACCCTCATGACAACCCTCCAAGGCACCATAATTATTCCCCTCCATGAGGCCCAAGGGGCCAGCTCACCTCGCATCACACAGCCTGCATGCCACAGCGTGGCCAGGAAGCATGGTACAGCATCCCTGTCTTGAGCCATCATGCTGGCAGTCCCCTAGCCAGGTCTGCCTAAGCCTCTTCCTAGCAGCCCCCTGCTTGGGCAGTCTCTATCACTACAGACCCTGTTGTGCTGATCTCCTATCCATGGCCCAGGCTATCTTTGCCCCGCAGTAAGCAGTTCTCTGGGACCTTGTCAGAGAGGAGCTGACATGCCATCATTTGACACGTGTCATTGCTACTCCAGGCCAGTCAGCAAGTCATCAGCCACACCTGGACACTGATTCCACAACAAATGTATCCACTAGAGTGGACTGTTTCCTGTCACTCGAGGAACAGGTAGCAGTCGATGCACCCGTGAAGGCTTTGCTCAGAACCATGTACTGGCTCCATATCCTCAGAATGGAAGCAAGTCCTTGCAGCCACAGGCCCTCCCAGTCTGTCCCCTATCACCATGTCTCTTACACCTGCTCCAAGCCTCTCTTAGTCCACTACCCTCGCCACGCTGGCCTCCCTACCCTTCTGTGACCTGTCAGCCTCTCTGCCCTCTGTGACCCATCAGGCACACCAGGCTCCCTACCCTTCTGTGACCTACTGGACACACTGTGCCTCAGGGCCTTTGCACTGGCTGCTGTCCTCACCTGGACTCTCTTCCCCAGTATCCTCACAGCTTGCTTTCCTCCTAGTACTTGTTGCCTTCTTGATGAGCCTTCTCTGCCCAGGATCCCACCCCCAGCAATCCCTCCCTCATTCTTTCCCCCAACAATACTCATTGTTTTCTTATGTAATTGCTTCTGGAAAGTAAACTCTGCAAAAGTGAGTATTTTTTTGTTATTTGTGTTCACTGCTAAGGCCCTAGACTATCACAGTGCCTTTTAGTCCACAGGTGAGACAACTAGCTCCTGAAAATAAGAAAAAAAAAAGAGAGAGAGAAGTATAAGTCAAATACCAGAGTCATGTTTGTTTATGTTTTAGAGACAGGGTCTCACTCTGTCACCGGGGCTGGAGTGCAGTGGCCCAATCATAATTCAATGTGGCATCAACCTCCAGGGCTCAAGCCATCCTCCCACCTCAGCCTCCTGAGTACCTAGGACTACAGATGCATGTTACCCTACCTGGCCAAATTTTAAAATATTTTGTAGAGACAAGGTCCCACTATATTGCCTAGGCTTGTCTCAAACTCCTGGCCTCAAGCGATCCTCCAGCCTTGACTTTCCAAAGGGCTGGGGTAACAGATGTGAGCCACTTTACCCTGCTGAAAGTCATATTTGGGTTCAATAGGCAAGGTCCTTGAGGAACCTGAATAATGCCAAAACAAAAACAAGGCAAAACAAACAAAACATACAAAAAGAAGAAAGAAGAGGAACACACTTTTGGAAAACTTCGCATTAGGTAATGTAACAATTTTCCAGACGAGGAGAAGCACCTGGCTCTCTCTCCCTTGCCAGCTTCTGAGGAGGGATGTTGTGCTTGGGGACTGATGCCTTGGAGAGGCAGTCTCGTGCTGCATGCACTGAGCAGGAGACAGCGGTGGCCACCATAGCAGGGTGAACACGTTGGAAGGTTTCAGGCAGAGAAGCAATCCCTGGGCCTCAGAAGAGCAGCCTTTAACTCAGGCCTTTACCCCCAACATTTGCAGACATCTGTCAGGCCCTGGATTAGGATCCAGTGATGCAAACAGAGAATCAAGTGGGTTAATCACTACATAACCCCATGTGTGAAACAGGAGAACACAGTTGTGAACTGCTGCAATGACCTCCAAGCAACTAGTCCCCTCTATTGACCTGGGTCCCTTCCAAAGCACTGTCCACAGAAACAACTAGAATGATTAAAAACTGCAGGTCAGGAACTGCAGCCCTGCTGATGACCCACTGCCTTCCCAGCACTCTCCAGCCCAGCCCATTGCAGTCTGCAGGCTGTGCGTGGCACCCAGCTCTAGTGGCACTGGCCTCTCTGGTCCCCAAAGGCCCGTCATGCCCTCATCAGCTCCCTCTGCCTGCGAGGGCCTCCCTCATCTTTCTCCTTCCCCTGGCACAAGGGTTTCCTCTCGTCTTGCAAGTCTTCATCTGAACAACAGGTCCCTAGGGCAGGCTTCCCTCCTGCACAGTTTAAGGGGATCCCAGTGTCCTTCATTCCAGGCTCTCTGTTCTCTCCCACCCCAGCTTCTACAACAAATTAAAAATTAAACATTAAGTGGTGTGCTCGCAGCTTACAGAAGATCCATGAAGACACATCTCTACTTGGCTGACCATCTGTGTACTTAATACCTTGCCTGTCTCAGCACAAGCAGAAGCTAAAACAGCATTTGAGGACTAGCTGGCTAGGTGGCTGGCTGGTGCTGGTAGACAGGTGGAAGGAAGGAAAAGACAGAGAGAGGGAAGAGAAAGGGAGGGGAATAAAGGAAGTAAGGACCAATTAATTTTCTACAGGGACATGAAAGATCTAACAGGCTTTTCAGAGGAGGGTCATTTTGATCTATTTTTAACAGGCATTTGAAGCCAAGGACTCAACCAGCCCTGTGCTAGATGGTTTTGGGGTACAGGAGGGATTTACAAATGGTTAATCACAGTCCCTACCCTTGATAACCATATAAATGTGTGGGTAAGATTGATTCACATGAAGGAAGGCACAATACAGAGCCCCATTAAATATACAAAGCTCTGAGACATGGGGCTCTGACAGTAAGTCACACAGGGAGAAACATGGAAGGCACTGTGGAAAAGGTGGGGCCCGCAATTTGCCCTGAAAACACTCACAGAAGTGCTTGCTCTGAGCCCAGCAATGCTCCAGTGGCCCCATCCATATTAACTCACTTAATTTCCACAACCCCGCAGGGTAGATTATGATTATTATCTCTCTACTTGATCAGTTGGGCAGGACCACATGGCTGATGAATGGGCAGTAGGATCAGTCCAGGCACCACCATCAGAGGAAGACCCCAGAGACCTTCGTTAAGTGGCCATCCATTGCTTTCATTCCAAAACAAGGTCATGAGAATCTTTTTAATTCAACAGGTGCAGAATCCTGTAATTTCAAACACACAAAGTGAGCACTTAACAAGCAGGTCACACCTGTGACCCTGATGACCTTCCCCTCCAAACAGAGTCTCAGTATTTCAATCTCCTCCCTGGAGTAATGGAGATGTCTTGAGGGAACATCACTTCAGCATGTCACAACTTACTCCACTCTGTACACTACAATGTGTATCAGATACTCACAGTGACAGGCAAGAAAAACGAGTGCTGTTGGCCTCTCTATCTGTGGGCTCCACCCTGGGGGTTCAACCAACCTCAGACAAGAAGTATTTGAATAAAAAAGTGTGTCTGAACTAAGCACAAACAAACTTCTTTTTTTCTTATATTATTCCCTAACCAATACAAGGCAGCAACTATTCACATAGCATTTACAACATAGTTAGGTGTTATAAGTAGTCTTGAGATGATTTAAAGCATCTGGAGATGTGTGCAGGTTATATGCAAATACTACCCCATTCTACATCAGGGATATGAGCATCTGCAGATCTTATGATCTTGTTTTGGAATGAAAGCAATGGATGGCCACTTAACCAAGGTAACCAGAAGGGTCACCTCACCCTATCATGAGGACATTCTGAGGCTTCTGCACTGAAACTGCCCCAGAAATGGCCCAAGAGCACCTGCCCAGAATCCCCCCTTCTGTACTGAAGGGGTTTTCATTGGCTTTTGGAGTTTTATTCCCAGGGAAGCCACAAGGAAGAGAAAGTAAATACATTTTATATTCAGTAAAACTGGCAATTTAGAGGACAGTGCTGCAAAGCATTTTTAAAGTATCTGATCTTTGCCATCCATCTCAGTCTAAAAAAATTTCAAGTGCAAATAGAATCACACTCATTTTGCGCAGAATGTTTGGCCTCATGAATAAATGATCAGAGACATGGAGAATGGCACTGTTCAAAGTTATTTAATAAAGTCATAATCACATCAGAAAGCATTTCTGCTGTTTGTAATGACCCAGACAACTCAGAGCACCCAAGGTTGCAACATGAGCTGTCCACAGCACTATGCAACTCATGGCGGATGGACTTCAAGGAGCCATTACATTGCATCAACATGCACTTGTATGGGGGGACTTATCACTCAGGTGTTTGACCAGGAAAGGCTGGTCCAGAAGAACCTGGTCTGAAATCACTTTCCACACTACTGCCCTGCTGTGTCATCCAACATGGCCATCTACACTCACTTTAATAGGAACCTTCATCCATCAGACCAAGGATGCCATCTAGTGAATGTCATTCCAGCACTTTATTTAATGGTCTGTCTCAAAGATGAAATTTAACTATTACAACTCATCCCCAGATCATTAATGTTAACAGTTTCCTAGATACCTAATAATATCTCTATATAAAAACAACAAATGCTCACACTCCTGAAGAATGTATTCAATTAAAAGAGACAATGTTCAAGAAACTCACAAGTGTGGGGATTTACCGAGGGCCAGATGCTGTGCCAGGATCTCTTGCACACTATTTCTAACTCAATCTTTCAAATAGCCCCATGTTGTACTTCTTACCTCCATTTCATAGATGCAGAAGGTCACCTGATAGCTTCAAAGCCAGATTCATTCATTCAGCATAAATACCAAGTGCCAACTCTGCGTCAAGTCTTGTCCTCAGTCCTAGGGACACCGCAGGAATTAACCAGAGAATGCCTGACTCTGTGGAGTATCTTCCAGTGGAGACACACAGACAATTAAAACTGATCATGTGACACATACCGCATTGGTAAGTGCTGTGAGGAAGAATAGAGTAGGGGAGGGGAGAGGGTGGGAGATGGCATCTGAGCAGGAGTCATGAACAGAGACCACAGAGATGTCAGCCATGTGGATGACGGATCATGGGAGGTTCTGGAGAATGGGCTAAGGTATGCTAGCCAGGTGGAATTCCTGACCTATCGATGATATTCTACTCCAAGAAAATTTCATATCTATTATTTTATTATTTATTTTTTTTTTGAGTTGGAATCTCACTCTGTCACCCATGCTGGAGTGCAGTGGCACAATCATGGTCACTGCAGCCTTGATCTACTTGGGCTTAGGTGATCCTTCTGCCTTAGCCTCCCAAGTAGCTGGAACTACAGGTGTATACCATCACACTTGGCTAATTTTTTGATTTGTTGTAGAGACAAGATCTCGCCAAGTTTCCCAGGTTGGTCATATCTATTATTGATAAGGCTTTGTGATTCAAAATACTGCCATTCCCAAGGTTTCAGTTATGTAAGCTGAGTGAATCCTAGAGCTCTGCAGTAGTAAACAATGCTGTACTGTATACCTTAACATTTGCTAAGAGGGTAGATCTATGTTGGGAATTATGGCAAAATAATAACAACAAAGAAGGCTTGAAGAAGCTGGGAGATAGAGTCTACCCAAACTCATCAAGTTGTGCACGTTAAATATGTACAACATTTTGTATGTCAATCATACCTCAACAGAGGGATTTTTTTAAATACCACTGTCCCTTATGAAGTTTAATGCAGAGAGAGGTTTAAGATGGTGATGGGACAAGCTGAACTGTGACGATCTCCACAAAAGATGACTCCTGAAGGCAGTTCCACGCGCCCGCACAGCTGCCGCCAACTCAGGGGTGGCTACTATATAGCCAGTCCCATACAGCAAACAGCCTTCATTGCACTACGGCCTCTGCTGTTTACTACCAGGTGCTGAAAAGCTGCTCTCGATTCTCGGCTCTGGCCTGGGAAATTCCCAGCTCCAGCCTGGGGAATTCCCGGCTCCCTCCTCCACCCCAAGCCACCAGAGGCACACCAAATGCAGTGCCCAGCTATATCACTGATTTCCAGTGCCTGATGCCGGACACACACCATCACAGCCCATCATAGTGGATCATCCACAGACCGGACGAGTGGAGAGAAAGGACGAGTGGAGGGAAAGGATAGGCGAAAGATGAGCCACCCACCACAGCCATTTTCCAGGCAGAGATTTGCATTGCCCTATCCATCTATGAGCAGCCTCCACCTTGGTTTCTAAGGTAACCTCGCCAAACAGGAGACAAAAGGCCCTCCCCTACACTGAATCAGACACAGGCAACTCAGTACTGTGGTAGACCTCTCAGGCAGCAAGCCAAGGGAACCAACCCAACCTATGAGTAAATCTGTCTGCCTGCAAAGGGGAGAGGCTAGAGATCAGAGCTGAAGAGACTTTAGACACTCAGGAAAGACTCCAGAGCTAGTCTGGTTTCTTGTTTTGATTTTTTTATTTAATCGTTTTCAGTGTTTGTTTTTCTCATTTTTTGTTGCTTTTGAGTTAGACTACATGTTTGTGTTGGGGAAAAGCACATCAAAAGGCATGATTTTATTGGACTGTCTTTGTGTGATTACCGGTATGCTTTAGGGTACTTTGTTTGTTTTTTACTCTTTTCTGGCCTTGGGTCTCTTTCCATTCGTTAGTTGGTATATATGTCTGTTTTCCCTCTTACTCTTCTCTCTTTCCAACTTTCTCTTGACCCCCATTCTTCCATTATTTTCCTTTTTCTTACCTCCTTTTGTTCCAGGGAGCAAACCTAAACCCTACTGTATGGACAGATTGTAACGCAGTGGGAAGTGGGTTCCAGTGTGCCCATATGCCTGATGGTAGATACTGGGATCTGCAGATAGATTCTGAATCACAGCTTCCCCCTCAATTAAATCTCAAAACTGCAAAAAGTACAGTCCCAACCCACAGTCCAGCCTCAAAAGTGAACAAAGCCAGAGGACACTCATAAGGAAGAACAGGAGATT
>CAUYQG010057384.1:0-21296 GCA_963574415.1 Tarsius wallacei
TTTTTATGTTTTTAATTCAAAAGACTCAAGTATGTGTAAATATCGGTGGGAAAGTTACCAACAGAGAAAGAGATATGTAATTCAGCAAAAGAGGGAACAACAGATGGTGTAAAGACCCTGAATAGAGGTAACCTTACAGAGCCAGAGTTATCTCTCTCTCTCATTCTCATTCTCTCTCCCCCCCCAACTTTCTCCCTCCCCCTCCCTCCATTCTTTTAGATGCATTTTGCTTGCCATTATGGCAGAAAGTGCACAATATCTGCCCTTGTCAGATGAGAAAAGGATGAAAATACCAGTCACTTTCACCTCACAAATGCATGCAACAAACCTGTTACTGGCTCCTTCTGCTAAAACGTGCAACACACAAAACAATGAGTACTTCTAAAAGATGTCGTGAGATATTGGAAGACTTTCTTTATTGAGCATCTGCCTTTGCAAGGTACAGAGCTACCCATTATCTCAAGTAAGTTATTATGAACCTTAATTTTCACAGATACGGAACTTAGAGTTCACAGATACAGAATTTAGAATCCAAACAAGTTAAATATAGGATCAGTCATTAATTAGGGCAGAAGACAGAACACTGTGTAGTCATTTTAGGCAGAAAGAGATTTCATTAAGGGATCTGGATACTTAGTACCTCCTTGGGTGAGGTGAAGGAAAGAACTTGAGGTTGGACTTCCGGAATTGAATACCAAAAACTGGCGCCAGCATCATGAGTGTCCTTGCTACATCTTCTGGGCCTGTTGATTCAAGAATACACTATGATGGTCATGATGGAAAAAGCAAGATGCCACAACTACCACCACCTCAAATGCCCATGACCATACTTGCCAACAACAAAGGCTAAAACAAGACAATGTCTCTGCCTCACTTGCACGTTTTAGATCTCACATGAGTATGTGTCTAATTGGTGAAACCTAATTTGCATCCAAAAACGTAGCTTCACGGGAATGAAAAATATAGATTTTGGCTTTTCAACTTTTTTTTTTTTTAAATAATCAGTATTTTTTATTATGATATTGTGGGGTACAGTTAAGGGCTAGGTATACAAATATGCTTTGTTCAGGCACCCTTGTTAATAAGAGGTGTCTCCCCATCCCCAGACAGATATTGAGTACCGTTAATCCCATCTCCCTTCCCCTCCCCTCCCCATAGTTTCCCACCACTGTCAGTCATTTCTTATAGTATTACGTTTGATGTTCAAGGTTCACTATATGAGTGAGAACATGTGATACTCAGATCTTTGTTTCTGTGAGAGGTCACTCAGTATTATAGATTCTAGTTTCATCCAAGTTGCTGCGAAATTCATGCTTTTGTTCTTTTTTATGGCTGCGTAGTATTCCATTGTGTATATGTACCACATTTTTTAAATCCAGTCCTTTTGATGGACAGCATGGTTGCTTCCAGGTTCTTGCTATTGTGAACAATGCTGATGCAGACTTTTAAAAAAGCTTTTGAAGTAGGCTCTTTTATTATTCTCATTTTACAGATGAAGGAACTGAGGCACAAAACTGTTAAGTAATTTTTCCAGATTCACAAAGCTGGTAAAGTTGAAGCTAGAATTTGAATTTGGTCTTCACACTTGAGAGTCCATGCTTTTGACCTCTGCATCAGCAGGTCCCCAGGTTGAACATGCATCAGAGGACTTGTTGAACACCATTCTTAGAACTTCTTATTCAGCAGGTATGAAGTGGAGCCTGAGAATTTGCTTTTCTGGCAGCTTCCTATGGGATGCTGTTACTGCTGGTTAGAGGATCACACTTTGAAAACCACTGTCCTGTACTATTTTTATTGATATTTATGATGTAATTATATCTGTGATGTCTCATTCAATCTTTGACTGAAAAATAATTTTTTGTGAGTCCTTCCCACAGCCTTTGCCCATCATATTGTTCTTGTTGCCTCTCTACTGAGGCCACTGCTTGCATTTTCTCTCTGTTGGTGAGCCCAGCTCTTTGTTTCCTGGGTCAACATTCTGGAACAGAGCCTCTAAACACTCCTTGAAAGTTCAAAGGCTTATTGCTCATAATGCAGCAAGAGTGGTATGAAATGTAGTGTACCAGAATCTTGGAGTTTTGCACAAGGAAGGAGGAAGGATGACAATATGAATTTAGAGTTAAACAAAAAATTCCCACAAGCATGCCCTGAAACAGTATGAGATAGTTATCAATTCAGAGAAATAGGCAATCACAGAAGGAACAAACCTATGTAAAATGATCAGATAAAGGGACCTACAACTTAAGAGTCCAAAAATGTTGTTAAATTGGTGATTTTCAATCTTGAACATGCATTGGAATTGCCTAGAGAAATTGTTAAAACAGAAATTGCTGGACACTACCTTGAAAGTTTCTAATTCAGTTGGTCTGAGGTGAGACACAAGATTCAGCATTTCTAACAAGTTCTCAGGTGATGCTGGTGTTGTGGTCCAGACATTACACTTTAAGAACCACCTCCTTAAAGGCAGAAATGATTCCGAGGTTAAGATAATAGACAGAGGAATCTCAGTTATAACAAGATCATCTTGCTGCAGTTCGATACAGAACAAAGGTTAAAACTGAAATTCATGCATATGCATCTTATGTTAATGGGAATGAAGCTAAGTGTCTTGAGTAATTTCTTGAAAAAAATAAAAGTGAGCTTTTTATTTGCATTTGTCCATCTAAGAAGTCCCTGAAATTCATACAGTTGGCAAATCCTCTAAAAGTAAATACACATTTTTTTGTGTGTATGCATGCTCTTTATTTTTACCCTCTGGAGAGAGGAACAAGTTTTCATCAATTTTTTAAGTGAATATGATCAAAAGAGATTAAGAAGGACTAAAATAACTCTATAAGTATCCTTTGAGTTTTAAATTTTTATTTACATCTGTTTTCTTCATAGATAAACATTAGGTGTACATGAAAGCTTGCAACTTCATTTCTTATTTATGCTGAGCACTCAGAAGTTTTAGATTTAAGACTCAGCATAGATATTATGTAGGTCACTAGCTGTGAAGAGGAATGAAGAAGTGTACAGGATTAAAATAGTGACAAGTAAAGAAAGAGCTTCTGAGAGTTAGAAGTGCAATTTTTTTCAAGTAGATTAAAACTAAAATATTCTTAATTTTATGTCATTATATCTCTACTATTTCTGGTCCTAATGTAATTAAAACAACAAATATTAATGAAAAATTAATAACTATATTATGTGGCTTGAGCAACATGCGAACAATAGAGTATTTGTGGATATAAGATCATTTTTATGTGTGCAAATAATTGTTCATGTGTAGAATATGTAAATACTGTGCATCCCCTTCAGGTACCCTCTCACTGTGGGAGCTTTTCTGTCCTCTCAATAAATCCTGCTTTATCACTTAAAAAAAAGAATATGTAAACATTATGCAGGTTAAGATTATTGTGTACCCATTTTAGCATTATTTATAAGCACTTTAACAGAATTTCAACATATATTAGGATGGGGTACATCTCTTTGTTGTCTGTGGCAATTCCCTTTATTTCTTATAAAAATAAAAGAGATATATCTTTAGTCATCTGCTTTATCTGATTGGTATCCCAGACATAAATTTTAAGGGGTCATTTGAGTTTCTCAACAAACTACTGGAAACCTTATTAAGTTCAATTCTTTTCATAAAATAAAGTTGGAAACAATCATTGAGCTTAGCCACCAACAGGTTTAGTCAACAGATTAAGTATAGACATTACAGTATAAATATGCTAGAAGTCTTCTTCAAGTATGTGGGCCACTGACTGATGTTTAGATACATATAAAACAATTTGATTGTAAAACAGATGGCCACTACTAATTTCTCCAGTCACTGTTTTATGAAAAAGCGGGACTTTTCTTTTTCCTTATGCATTTCAACAGGTTATAGCCTCATATATGTTCATGGTCTGGATATCATATGTACACTGAGACAAAAAAGCATATTTTCTTATCTGAACTTTGTTTCTTCTACTATTTTTAAATCTTTGCATAAAATCACCTTGCAGAGCGATCTTCTTGTCTCCCTTTCCTTGTCTGAGCTGCTGCTAACAGCTTTAATTCGGGAAGTCTATCTCTAGGTTTACTGCGCCTCACTGGTTGCAGCTCAATTGTTTCTCCAGCCAGCAGAGCATTTCATTTCTCCTGAAGGTCACCGCAGGCTGCCAAAGCTTTGAAAACATACCATCTTTTCATTGATGCTGCAGTCTAACCCTGCCATGCCATTAAGAGAGGTGGAAGCGGGCATGCAACTTTTTCTATCAACAATTACTGAATATATCGAAACATAAAGTGAACGAGGCCATCTGTGAGCAAGGACCCTCCATCACACCACCTTTATTTAAGGCAGTAGAAATTATTTTTGCCTGTGTGCAGATAATTATTTGTATAAATTATACCAAAATGCCATGTGTTTTTTGGAAGTGACTCTTCCAACCATATCACTACCAGTTGCAGAAAACCAATGATGCAGCAAGCTGCCCCAATCTGAGGACACTCGTAAAACACACGGCACGTTGGCCATCTGTTGGAGGAGGGCTGGAACACATCCAGTATTGTTTATTCTGTCACATATCAGATGAGCACTGGAGTCAAATGGATGGTTTTTTAATTCCAAGGGGACAAGGAATGGAAAGCCCGAAAGGGAGACAATTCCAGATATATCCAGAAGTGTTCAAGTGACAACCTGATTCAAATGTGAAAAAAGTTAATGAAAACAGATGATCTCAGAGGAAGAACAGCTCATATGACACATGCCAAATAGTTATATGCTCGGGCTAACAAAAAACCTTTAAAATTGCTTATATATAGTTAACGCTGCTAGAAAAAAATAAAACTCTCCTAGATGAACAAGTTACTTGAATTATCAGCACAAATTATTTCTAAGATTTTAATGGCAAGAACATTTTTTTCCTATATATTAGATAAGATAAAAATATTTAAAATTATTTTATATGTCAATGTTTAAAGCAAGATATCCCAGCATGTTTTAATGGGAAACACACTGAAGTTTGATTCAAAGATCTGATTTAACATCTTAGACTTTCCAGTTATTAGTGAGGTGACTTTGTGCAAATAACTTAAAATCCTTGATTTTCAGTTTCTTTGAAAAGTAAAAATGTCCAACACAGAATTTGTCTAACGTCTCTTTAAAAGCTAAGTTTATGGAGTAAAATTGTAATTTATATCATGAAAATGTAAAGAACTGTAAAATAAAATGTAAATAATTGTATTTTCCATTTTGGTAAAATACATAGGACCACCTTGGCGGAAATATCCTTAGGACTTGTCATGTTCCCATGTAGAAGAGCCCTCTTCCTCCCCAGGTGATGTCCTTCTCCTTAATGACTAACAGGGGCAATCCTGAACACACTTGGCATAAACTGACATTGTAGTTCAGTCACAGATCTCCCTGAAGAATGAAAGTACTAGCTGAAATGCAAAGGTATCCTATATCTGTTTTATAATCACAACAAGAGAAGTATTCTTTCTTCAGAGTGTGGAGCAATGTCTAGGAATATAATATCTGAATGGTAAATTGTGATGCTTTTGTTTATTCCAAGGCTTAATGAAAAAGACATTTTATGCATCCATCTGTTTATTCAGTAGATGTTCATTAAGTGCCTGTAGTGGTAGGCTAGATACCTACCTAGCTGGGGACAAGAGTGACGTGGTTCCTGCCCTTGCAGAGCTTATACTTGGGGACTGATGCCAACACCAGGCAAACTAAAATATTCACAGATTGTCCTAAGGGCTATGAAGGAACCACAGAGTGGGTGGGCTAGAAGGTGGGAAAGTGACAAGGAAAGTGGCTTATTTTAGACAGGGTGATTGTGTGATCTGACTGCCATATTAACAAAGCATATCAAAACACACACATCAAAAGAAACCAAGATGTCCTCTTTAACATCGCTGTTAATTAAAATGCTCAAATTAGGGTTTCTTTTGTGATAGAATGAGTTTTTCTCCATTTGAAAGTCTGAAGTCTCTGTTCTCACACACATTACTGGCGAGAGTGAAGCCCACTGCAGTGTGAGCAGATGCCACACCAGCTCCCCGACCCTGACCTGCCAAGGCTCATTCATCTCCGCCATTTAACACCTTGCTATCCATGACTCCCCATCCTGTGGAGTGAATGATATTCTGTCTACTTCATATCGAGCCCATAATATAAGATAACCAACTAGGAAAGGCTGGAACGTCTATACAAGCTTAAAGATTAGGACATATATATTGTTTAAGTTCTTAGCAAGACTTCCCCTCTACTTCAATCCCTTCTTTATTGATTTCAAAATCCATGTCAGTAATTTTTCTATTGTAACTACCTACTCATCACTGGATGGTTCATATCGCTATTCTTTTTCCCTCTCTTACCTATTCTTGGGATCTAATGTCATACGCTCTAAGCAGATTTTTTTTAAAAAAGAGTAACTGTCAACAAAAAGTTGCCATGGGCAAAATTATAACAGTAAAATATAGGCCACTGATTCTGCCCACCTAGGCTCCACACACTATAATTTTCTATTTCTATATACAAATCCATCCTCTTGAATTGCTTTTCCTCTACCTCTGGATAACTGACTCCTACTCCCATCTCCCTCTTGCAGGTTGTACCCTAAGCTTAGAGCATCCAGCACTGTGCTTGCAAATACAGCCTCTGATGTCAGCAGACCTGGGTTTAAATGTCCACTTGACCTCTTACTACCAATGGGATCACAGGCAAGTACATGAACCTCTTGAGGAAACAGAAGCACTTGCCTCATCAAATTGCTGCAAGGATTACCTGAAATGCAAAACACTCAGAGCCATGCTTGGACCCAGCAAGTGTTCAATACTTACTAGCTCTTAGAATAATCTTTTCTAAGAATGACTAAAACATCATTATTATCAGTTACTATTAACCCAAGAAGAAACAAAGTATAGGTCCTATCATCTTAGCAGTCTTTAGTTTTGTTTTGCATTGCTATATTTGTTTGCAAAAAATCCCCCAAACAGAAAAACAAAACAAAAACCGTGGCCATCCACAGAAATATTCAATATGTATCCAATTTTTGCTCATGTGTCTTCTGTTAAATCTGATGCAAGTTTACTTGCATGTCTCTGTTGATGTTATATATTCCAACCTCATAGGGAAAATAAAAACTCAATCTGTTTAATTTTCTTAAGCATAATTATTTCTTTTGGATGATCCAATTTCCATGCCCCATTATGCAACTCTTAGGATTTAGATCACTCCTCTCCTTTGGTTTCAAGGATGTAGCTGCTGGGAATGATTCTGCAGACAAATATAACTTGAGGATGATCTGGACCTTGAAGTTTGTTGTAAACTTGACTCATACAGTATAGCCACTGGCTACTGGCTGTCACTGTAATATTCTATTGTTTTAATGTTTGGGTACTGTGAGTACATAAATCATGTGTGAGACTGCTTAATGCTATTTTTCCAAAGGTACACATCTTACTTTTATACTTGACAACTATTTTGGAAATCACTTCATACTTTAAGTTAAAGTTCTATCTTATACTTTCTTATGGTTGAATAGTATTTCACTGTATAAATATACCTTAATTTATTTTATTATTTCTTTATTGAAGGACATTTAGCTTTCTTTTTGCAATCTTTTGCTACTATAAACAACATTGCAATAAACATACTTCAGTTCCTTTGCATGTGTGTGTATGTCTTTAAGTATGTGACTCTTATTTTTTTTTAGTAGTTCTACCATTATTTATTTAGTAGTTCTTGCATTATCCCAATTATTTCTCTTACTCTTACACGGTGATGGATGGCATATCAAGTTGAGTCAGTTTTTTATTTGCATTTAACCTTTTACTGGAGGGTAACAAACAGTGATAATAACAACGATAATAATAATAAGATAACTAATATAACTTATTCTTGAGTGAGGACAAGACATTCCCTAGAAGATCTCATAAACATTGGTGGTGGGATGGGTAATTTGTAGGTGGCTGCACTGTTCTTGGGACTTTACATACATTATTTTTAGTACTTACAATTAGACAGGTGGTAGTATGTCCATCTTTCAGATGAGGAAACTCAGGTCAAATTAGGAATGTGACCAAAGTATTACTGTTTCAGCACTGAGACCAGGCTATGTACCTAGATTCTCTGATTCCTAATCCACACTCTATCCTCAAATCTATACTGTCTCTCGAATGCATGACATTAGTCTTCATATGCTGATTCATTACATCTTCTGTATCCTTCTGAAGTGACTCTATGTCCTCTTGCTCAGGGGGCTATGACATAGCCTCCCAGGAGGTCTCCTCACCTTCTGTGCTTCTCCTCACTCTCCAGATGACCTCCCTCCAGTACTAACTCCATGATGCTCTAAGTGGTTCTTCAGCCTAGTGTTCGCATTTCACCATTTCACCCACATCCCTTTTCCTCACTGATGCCTTTGCTATCTGGGGATTGATCTCAGAGTGCAGGACTTTCTAATTAGTGTGTGAGGTGAGAGTCGGGGAGGGGACCTACCAGGTAGAGCTCCCAGCCCCATACCTCACCTTCACCAGGCCACTTTATGTGTGGGGATGGAGGTGTTTAATGCTTTATTAAAACACACACAAACACACACACACCCATTTGCACAACTAAAGACAAAATAAAAAAAAACCATTATTATGTGAAAATACCAGCTTCATAAGGACAGGAGTATTTTTCTTTCTTTTTCACTCTAGTATCCTCAGAACCCAGAATAGCACCTAGGAGGGGCTTAAATAAATAGCTTTTAAGAAACAAATGAGCAAATGAATGTCATTAATTTTGGCTCCATCTATGTACCTACTGACACTTTGGGCAATTTACTCAACCACAGTATGCCTCTTTTAAAAAATATAGAACACTCCCTCCCAGTAGCACAATGGAGAGTAAAGATATAAAATACCTAGCACAGTGCCTGAGATATTCTAAATCTTTAGCTTTACTGCTCTATCTATATTAAAATCTATTTGATGTTTCATAAACCTACCTTTATCTAAAATTTCCTGTCCTCTTTCCCTTTTAATTTTTCTTCATTTGTGCCATTACAGTCTTTCCCAGATTCTTTCTCAATTAACCTATCTAGACATAACAGCTCTGCCTTTCAAGTTGTGTCTTTATTATCCGGTTTGGACTCAGCCCTTCTTGGCTGGGGTAGTTGCTCCCAGGGGCCCACGTACTCTATAAGAGTATGCTGAGGAAGTTGGAGACTCCATTCTACTGCCTTCCCTCAGTGGCTGTACTAATAGCGCAAGTTCAGTGACTACAAAGATCTTTCAAAATATATGTAGCATAAGATCAATATAATATTGGCATCAACATAATACAAAACAACTTCAAAGTATTAGGTCTGGTATAATAGTCAACGTTCTAGCAAAATGTACATATCAATGCATCTTTTTGTACAGATAGACATACACATGTATATCTGTGCCAAGCATCTGACTGTTAATCGGGTTGTTGGCATTTTCTATATCCCATAATAAAGGAAGGTAGAGAAAAATAAAACTAGTCTGGCACATTCTGGTCACTTAATAATTTAATAACTTAGTGACTTGATAGAACAGTCTTTCAGATTAATTATTAAAATCATACTTATAATAAATGGAAAAGTCACTTTTTTCTCACAATTACTATTAAATTTACTTTTCTCTATGACATTTAGATTAATGTAGTATATAACTTTTTTCATTTCTACACTGCTTTATAGTATACAGATTTTTCCTTGATAATAGGTTAGTTCTTGTTGATAGGATTAACTACAAGTAATAGAGTTGTTAGCCCTTTCAGAATTGCCATGGCCAAAGTCAGAGAAGGAAAAAATCTCTGTGCTTGCAAAAGCATTTCTAGTTCAATGAAAAAATGAAGAAGTTTTGAAATAGCAGCATAACGTGTCTTTGGGAAAGTGTACACATTTTCAATTTGTTTTACCCTAAACCTCAAAATGAATAAATCTATGGTAGTCAACTGGCTTCAAAGTAACTTAACCTTAATTTTAAGACCTTACTAAAAATATTGTCTGCACAACCTTCCCTAATCAAGTCTGAAAGAGACAGATGGGCCTGCTTTCTCCTTGCACTGTGTTTATGGTTATAATCTACATTTGCTCACATAACACATTAAAAAAAAAATCAGCTGCAGAACTGACATTGGAAAAAGTGATTCTAAATTCTAAATATACATTTTAAATTCAAAAAGGCAACAATGCAGCCTATAAATTCCCTGTTGATAATGCCACAAATCCACTTCAGCAAGAGTAATAAGTATGAGGAAACCTGTTTGCAAAAGGACAAGAATTCGGGAGGTCCTTTCTGCAGAGGCCACTGAGGCAGCACTTGAGAAAATTTCCTACCACTCACTTCCCCTGTCATTTCTAATCCCCAATCTCTCTGAAGGCTTACTTGGCATAGACAGTATTAAACTTCCCAAATATTTGCTGTTCCTCCCTTGAGAAAAATATATTTCCTTGCCTCATCGATGTCAGACTTGACCATAGGAATCAATTTGGCCAATAAAATGAACACAGCGACCTGTGTTACTTTCAGGGTAAGCTTCAGAGTTGGTGGTCTCCACAGTGAACTCCTTTCTCTAAGTCAAAAGATTGGCAATGTTCCCAAACACTTCTCTTGGTGTCTGAATAACTCAGAGTAGAGCCTCTCACCTGCAAGGGATGCACAGCGGGAGGGAGAAAGGAAACTTTAACCCATTGAGGCTTAAACCATTGAGACTGGTGACTTATTACCTCTACATAATGTAGCCCACTCTCAACCAACAAACACGTGTGGAGCCATACAACAGGATGAAGGGGGTTCTTTTAGCTATAAGGTACGGGGGGGGGGCAGGATTCAGGATTATAATTAGGATTAGACAAAGATAGCATACGTAAAATTTCCCAGCACATATTTAATGATGTATACAATTATTAAGGAGTTAAGGAATCATCTTTGGATAATTATTAAGTGTGTGTGCAGGGGGAAGAATTCTAGTTGAAATTGTTAACCTGTTAATAGCAATAGTGCAGGAGTGTTCATATTTTATTCTCAGAAATCAAAGCACTTCTCATGGTAACCTACAGTAGGCAATATGAGTGGTGGCTGGGGTCAGGAATTTATGGGGTTGGAAGATAAGGGTTCACTTCTTATCTCTACCTCTTCCTAACTGTTCAACTTTGAGAAATGTACTTGGAGCTGCAGTTTCCTCATCTGTAAAAGCAGAATATGAAGCCAAACTCACAGGACTACTGTGAAGGTAACAGACAATGCATGCTATAGATCTAACACAGCACACAACATTCAATGGTAGCTCCGTCGTGCAGATCTTGTTATTTCTGGACATTTGGTTTACATTTTCCCTCTCAATAAATGGAAAGCTAAAGTATGCAAAGTTATACCCTGTATGCAGGGTATACAGCTATGGTGGCCTAGGGTTGGCTAAGGAGTACTGGCTTCCTTCCTTCCCTTGAATCTTAATTTGCAACAGAAGGTGATTCAAAGATTCTCAGAAAGAAAGTACAGTTGTACATTTAGGGCAGAGAGGTCTGAAAGGCTGTTCTGGAAAAAACACGGAGTCGGAGGTAAATAATGCTGATGATCCTCTGATAACAAAGACATTTTGGGAAGACCCCAGCAGGGGCAGCTGAGGGACACTGACTTCTTCTTGTCCTTTCTTAGCTCCCAAGAGTGTGAAATTCAAGGGGAGGAAAGGGAAGGAAGGAATATATATGAGCTAAACATAACCTAAGAGAAGAGTCGCTGTGCATAATTGTGGTCATCACTGCACACACAATGTCACTGTGCAAAATGTTTACCCACTCCAGTTCCCTTTGAGACAACAGGGCTTCTGGGTCTCATTGGCACCCAATTTAAAGCCCTGGTGAGAAGAATCAGAAAGCTTCTAAGATTTGGGATAATGTGAGAGAGTTATACCTGTGTTTCCTTTAATATCTTTTCTACAAACTCTCATTTCCAGCTTGGCATCAGAGGGCAAGTGGTCTGTGACATGGGCAGGTCTCTGGTTTCAGTTCATCAATTTTATTCATCTTTTACACATGGCTTTTGACATTCAATCATGGTACAATAGAACAAAATCCTTGGACCTAAAACATTTTGATGCAACATTAACTTGATGGCTCTGACTTCAAGTTTTAAAAAATGAATGCCCTTCTCCCCAAATTGTTTAATCATTATGTAGGCTAGGAGTCATTCTCTAATATTTTAATGACAATATCTGTCCATCAAAATAAATTCCCTTGCATGTTTTAGGTGCCACTTGTCAGTTATTGATTTGTTTTTATGTCCTTTGCCTTTTCCAGTCAAAATCTATTCCAATTTTCTTTTTTAAGCTTTTCATTTACTTGTTTAATATAGAGTTGTAAGGTGCAAGTGAGGATTTACTACATAATTAGGCTGCTTGCAGGTAAAGTTGGTGCTTCTAGGTAGCCCTCAAACACTCCCCCAGTAGTGGACCCAGTACGCATTGTGTTGTCATGTGACCCCTTTTCCTCCCTCCTGCCTTCCCTAACTGTGCCCAGTGACTGCCAATTCACCCTTGTACTGATGTGACTAGTGTTCTGGGCCCACAAGACAAGGGTGCCCACTCTCAACCCTCCTATTTGACACAGTGCTGGAAATCCTAGCCAGAGCAATCAGATAAGAGAAGAAATACAGGGGTATCCAAATAGCAAAAGAGGAAGTTAAGCTATCCGTCTTTGCAGTTGATACTATTCCATATCTATTCCAATTTTTAAGACAACTGAACTAGATACCCAAAGTCTACCAGTACCTGCTCCATGCAGTGATTTTCTTAAAAGACATTCAACCCACATATCGAGGTTTATTCAGATGGCACAGGGATGGGTGTTGCAGGCCTGAACAATCCCCATTACAGCTCTCTCTCACTCCCACAGTCTACAGGGTTGCTGCTCTTAAGCTTTCCAGTGATTCCAAATGAGGATCATGTGTCTCAGCCAATGTAAGGGATATTATAACACAAGACAGCATTAGCCCTACAGCTGGTCAGGAAAGTCCTGTTAGAGGAGGAAATGACAATAGTCAATGCAGGAGATGTCCACAGTTGGCTCCAGGACAATGAACAGGAGGAAAAAACATTTAAACAAAGATTCTTAGAAACCCCTAGACTTGGCTTAGAGGAGAAGACAAACACTGAATGCATCAGTCTAATCTCTTCACCTCTGAACAAATGAATTGCTGGGTTTAGCATCTGTAGGTGGCTTGTGCAGCCTGGTAGTAAGAGATTTGGCTCAGGGCTGAGACCCAAGATGTTTCTACAAGTCCACTTCATGGGTTCAGTTACCCAGGTACAATTGAGGAAGGGTTAAAACAGGAACTAGTGAAACTAGTGTTTTTTAACTCACAGTGAAGGCAGGTTACAAGACAACAACAACAACACTAACAACAACAACAAAAACCAAAGCAAAACAATAAAGAAAAACAAGCCCACACAATTTTATGCAGGTATCATGTCCCCAGCAAATCTTGTTCCAATTGTCTTCTATCTGGAGCTACTAGTCTGAGCTCAGGGTATTCTTCCTCCCAGAAGCACTTTCTGGCCCCTTCCCTCAGAGAGCCTCTTTTCTGCTCCTCAATCTTCTTCTATGACACCTTATCTGCCTAGAATTTCATAGAACTAGTATTTATTAAGCAATTTCTATGGGCCATGAAATATTTTAGCATGCATAGGCTACACTGGTGAACAGAAATTCTTGTCTTCAGTGACATTTGCATTCTAGTTGGTGAGAGGAAAGACATGAGAATAAATCAACCCATTTAAATGGTAACATAATGATTTATTTTGTCACCTGACTCCTTAAAGCCAGAGGACTGTATTTTGTTCATCTCCACTGCTCACAGTAGGCTTGCAATAATATAAAATATTATAAAACAGGAAGATGAGACTTTGAGTAAGACAGTATTAAAAGTCATTCTTAAAAGAGAATAGTTGAGCCTTTACTCCTCAGGACTAATTTATGAACTAGCACAATAATTAGAGCAGTTGCACAGCAGAGTTTCCAATTTTATAGATCTAATTTTGGAACGTCTTATAGTTGAAACATTGAATTGTCAAACATATTCAGTCTCAGTGATAACAATACTTCTTTTTAGTCATTGTCCTTGAATCCTATAAATTTTTTCAGTGACGAATCTTCTATTCTAAAGCACAAAATAAAAATAAACCTCTATTCTTAACAGGATTTAAACATCAGAATGTTATAAGACTCAGTAGGGCTTTAAATTTGTCAATGCCCTTGACTCCTATAAACTTTTTTCAGTGAAGAGTCTTCTAAAGCACAAAATAAAAATAAACCTCTATTCTTAATAGGATTTAAACATCAGACTATTATAAGACTCAGTAGGGCTTTACATTGAGAATGTTAGTGACGCTTTGTGGTTTAATATTCAAAATAACTCTTAAATGGTCTTAACTGAATACCCATTTGGATATTTATATTTAGTATCCATACAACTGCTGTTTCTTGGAATTTACTTTTCATAAAATCTCCTAGAATACAGAAAACTCCTGACATTTTTTTTCCCCTTTAAATACCCGTTAGAATGATTAGTTTTTGCAGACAAAGATGACACAATCTCAATTTTGTATAAATGTGTTTAGTGCCCGATCTGGGGCTGTGAACAGTGTCAGTGGTCATGATGTATTTGTGCATAACAGTAAGTATCAAAATAGCAGGCTGGCTACATCCTTTGTGGACTCTCTCTTTTTCCATGACTGCAGGTCCTACGTGGACATCCTTCTTGATTAGATATGTCCACTAGAGGGTGGATGGGAGGAGGAAGAAAATACAAAAGAAGAAGTTTGGCAGCTCTGCTGAACAGTTTGATGATGCAAATTAGTTTGAGGATCAATTTAGGATTTCTCTATTCATATTCATCTCGCCTCTTATTGCCATGGATACATAAGTTGATTTTTATGAATATAGCATTTATAATGGCAAATTACAAGATGGCAATATATTATATGGAGTCTGTTTTTACAACTTGAAAAATAAATGCCATTCAGATAGCGTAAAACAGCATGGTGAAAACACACTACATTATCCAGTAAACACAAGTTCTAGACATGCAACATTATATATGTGTTTTTTTAATTTTAGGCCACTAGTAAATATTTTTGGAACTGAGTTCCATTAGTGTGACAAAATAAATTAATTTACAGGATCAGTTCTACTGATAATGTCACAATAAGCTGATCTTTTTACATATTTTAAGCAATATATTTAAGTAGTGAAAATAGCAAATGTCATTTAAAACAAGGATTGCTAGCTTTAGTTATCTTCACAATCTTTCTTAAAGCTAGCAGCATCTACGTCTGCACTTTGAATGGTGATGTTGGACAGGTGGCATTACTCAAAATGTTGGACACCTACCGTGATGCTTGGAATCTCACCATTACAGGTTCACTCTTAGAAAGAATTGCCAGGTGACCCGGATAGGGCAGTGGGAATTGAATAACAGGGGCAGGAAGAGAGAAGCCAAGCCTACTTACTAGAAGAAAGAATGGATGGAAATTGTTTTCAATTTTAAAATTTAGAATGTATGTAAGATCCTAAATTTGATCGTGTATACTTTTCAAATACTCTATAAACCAGATATGTATATAGGGTTTGATACAGAAAGGAAGGAAGGAAGAAGAGAAGAGGGGAAAGGATGGAGGGGATGGGAGGGGAGGGAGGGAGGAAAGGCAAGGCAAGGCAGGAGAAAGGGAAAGAAGGAGGGAGGGAGGGAGGAAGAAAAGGAAGGAAAGAGAGAGGGAGGGCAGTGAGTGACAATGGTGTCTTTAGTATAATTAGAAATTACTAATTTACAGGGATTAATAAATCTCCCTGTATCTCTGGCACCCAAACACCACACATACATCTAACACACACACAGGCCCACCAACACCAAAACACTGACACTCAATTCTAGAATGAAAGCCAAAGGCTGGCTCCAGACTATTTCTCATCCTTTTACAATCTGCCTGATTTCCTAAAAAGAGAAAGACAAAAAGAAAAACACTTTACAGCTACTGTTTTTCATTCTTTTAGAAAGTCATAGACACTCCCACATAGCACAAGCTCAATTCCAGCCAAATCGTGTATGTTCTTAAATAAAGGAAATGGGTCTTCTAGTTTCATGTTAGCTAAGTCACCTCTCAGTTCCAGTGTTAATGTACAACATGTAATAATACTTTATTGTCACGAGCAGGAATCTGCTTTGCTAATTAAATGCAGCTGTCAGTAATTACTACTTGTCAGTGTAATCTATTTTAGGGAGCTCTACTTTAAATGATAAAAGATAGGCTTGATATTGACAGGGTGGGGCAGGCAAGGTGACTGCTTTCCTTTCCAGATCAGAAACTGGTTCTTGCATATGATGCATGAGTAACTTTATCATGACGACTTCTTCTCTGGATTATCTTGTATTTCTTTAGTGTAAGAGTGATAAAGCTTGCAATTAAATTGTTTTTTAAACATATCTGAAACGTAAATGTTGCCTTTCTTTGTAATGTCAACAAGTGCTAAGACTTTCGTGGAGTGATAAATGCATCACAAAGGCAGTTTGTAATAGATATTAAGTCTAAAAGAAAAGCATCAGTGGGGAAGTCACTATAATCTCTAATCAAATATTTAGTTCATTATAAATGTACCTTCTAATTGCTGGCAAACTTGATTAGATATAGAGGAGAACTACTCCAAACGGAGGGGTAATACCTGTTCCTTGTATACATTTTTCACTTATATTCAATCATGTTTTCTCTGGGAAAATGTTCAGACTTCAGTTTAAGCCCTTGAAATTTGCAAATGAAAAAAAATTCATGGTGTTTGCATGCAATATTAATTTATCTCACTGGTTCTAAAATGAATCTGAAACGTGGTCATAGCCCTACTTTGGCGGGACTAAAAGCAATGTCAGGACAAGGTTATGACAGCCTGCTTCACTCTGAGGGATAGGTACGCATGGCCCAGATGCTGGCACTGCGTTCTGGGTCCAGAGGCACAGACCTCTGCCCTCACTCCTTGCACTGCACTTCCCCTGATATTTGGATGAATGTGGTGGCGGTGGGGAAAGGAAGCTGGTGTCTCAAGGAGTGGAGCAATGGGGTGATGGAAAAATCAACCAAAAAGGAGTAAGTGCTGCATGTAGTATGAGTGAGGCTTGAAGCACAGGTAGTTTTTACCCACAGAGGCCTAAAGACTTATCACACCCTCAGAGCATTGTGACTGCCTCATCTTTCTTCTCCCACCATCTGCTTAGTATCCAACATTCCAATAGTCCTTTTGTGTTGCTGGATAATTAATTATCTTGTTATAAGTCCCAACAAATTTGGCAGCTACTCTTCTGAATACAGCACGTTATTTAAACAGAATTAATAACACTTTTTTGGTTCTGGGGTGGGGGGAAGTTTTTCAGATGTAAGTAAAGTAGAACTATTTAAATGTATCTTTCAAATACAGTAGGCAAAAGACATAAACTTGCTTTCTTTTTTCTGGTACTTCTTTGAGTAAGGAATTGCATGATCCCATGGGAGTGTGTATGCTTCCCCTTTTCCATGGTATAAATTCTCACTTCCTTTACTGAGAAAATTGGGGTTGTTCCAGATATGTCTTTAAAAATCCCATGTGATCAGCATCTCAATAGAAGAAATAATACATTGAATACACACTCTTGGAAAGCAGGGTTTATTCAAAGACAAACGCCAAGAAGATAAACATGGATGCTAGGTGAGAACTCTGAATGCTTTGATGTTTGTGAGTCCTGCAGCCTCTTCCACTGTGTCCCTAAATAGCGGCTATGTGCCGAGCTCAGTCTTTGGTACCAGCTGATGGTGTTCCTGGAATACAGTAGGTGCTCAATGAATAGCTATTGAATGTGTGAACAATGGTTTTGAGTGACTATTGTGATACTGAGTCACTGTTATGTTTCTTGCTGCCCACTCCAGCCAGATGAAGCAAGGGGTGATGCTTGGTGGCAAGTGTTGAGGTAGCAGGGCCCTTAGACCCTTTGGCATGCCTCAGCAGACTGGCTGGTGATGGTCAGGGGTAGAACATGGACTGTATTTCCGCACATGAGCACCCTCAGGTCTCAAGGGCTCCACATTTACAAAAATGTCCACTCCCTCCCTGCACTACAGTCCCTTCCTACATCAGCCTTCCTTTTTTCTAACTTGGAGAGCCAAGATGTCACTTGGTTCCCTTTTGGAACAACACAGAAAGTCCTTCTCCTCAAGTCTACTTTAGGTATGTAGGGAATCCGAAATCAAAGACTGCAGCATGGTCAGTGACCAGATGTCTGCCCAGCCCGTGTGGGATAAGAGAAGGAGGCAGGAATCCAGGCTCCAGGACGGGTCTCCCTGGACAGGTTATTATTGGGTACAGGAAGGTAGTGCTCTATTAACTATGGTGAGGGATTATATGATGTTCTTCTTGGTATCATTGCCAATATATCCCCTTTCACTTTCAAAATCTCCCAGTTCAGATGCTGAACTCTATGGTCAACTACTAATAACACATACAGGTCTTTTGTTTTGCTTGTTAACATTTTAATATTTTGGAACGTTTAATATATATATAGGGTACCACCTACAGATAAGAATGAATGATTGCTATTGTGATGGAATTCAGGCATAGAAAACTTCATGGTTGCAAGAGAATAAAACTAAATCCTTTCTCAAGGCAGTGAAATTATTGCTAATCAAGAAGCTACTAAGTCAGAGAAAGAATTTACATGTTTGGATGTATGAGTATACTTACCAAAATGTATATACATTATAAGAGATATTATCTATGTATTACTTTTAGTTCACTGTCATCAGAAGTGTCTGGACGCTGATGGTAACCACTTTCAGCAACTCTTGTTATTGCAGAAGTCAAATGTGACTTGTATTCATCTTCTGTTATCAGTCTAGATTTAGTACAATTTTAATACAGCTTTTTCCTTTCTTAAAATGTGCATACATTTTTGGCACCCTCTTGTGTGTGTATGTGTGTGTGTATATACATTTATATATATAAAGATACATGAATACACCGATACACACACACACAAACATCCCACCCTAGTTAAGGTAACTATTAAAACAGAATATAGTTAACTCTTTACAATAATATAAGAATTTCAAAGTAAATTTATAACTGAAAATAGACAGGATTAACTTGGTTCTACTTTTTTATTGCTTATGGTTATGTATCAGCTATGAAACATAAAACAAGGAATAAAATGTCTACATAGTTAGAAAATATTAGTTAATGCTTTTATGTACTTTAGAGGGAAGCAAAGAATATAACATGATATTTAATTATTATTTTTGTCTTTAATTTCAGAAATGGTATACTATGAAGCAAGTTACCTGAAATGGTTATAGTTTATACACTATATTAAATGTATCAATGTTTTTTGAGAGTAGTGTATTATATTTTATATATTTTTGAAGGGAACATTACATTTTACATGTTATATTTTTGAAAATATTTTCTTATTTTATTTTCATGTATTATTGTTTCCAGGGAATGACTGCATGCATCTAAAAAAGACTTCCTTCCAAATGTTTGTCATTCAATATATTAATCAACAGGCCATTTCTATTTATTTCATACTAGGCAAGGATCTGTAATGTGATTATCATATGTTATTAGCTAATCTTTTGGTTTTATTAAGTTTTCTATTTTGGTCATGGAAAAATAATTTAATGTCATACTTATCTCAAATCTTAAAAGGGAAATCAGATTTTTATATCTCATTAAGTAGATACTAGTAATTGGTTAAATGTATATCCCCTGCCTTATAGGGAAAATGAACTTAAATAAATTATATAATTATTAAATATATTTAAAATAATTTGAATAGACAAAAAAACTCAAAAATTGGCCCATGGACTACTATGACATTTTTGAAGTTTTCTTGGTCTTGCAGGTAGAAAATAAAAGTAAAAATTGCCTAATTCTCTATAGACCATTATTAGGGAAATGGAGACTCAACTCTGCTTTTTAAAAGAAGGATCTTGATAGATGGATGCTCATTTCTGGGCATTTACAACACTGAAAAAAAGGAAAAGTAGGCCTGGGGGGAAGGGCTGGGAGGCGGGAGGGAGCAGATTTCTCTGTTCCCCCAGATAGCACTGCACCCTCCTCCTCACACTGTGCTCCCAAGGCATTGCCTCTCCATCATCAAGCATCTCAGTATTAGTGGCCTCTTAGCCAGTTGCATTTGTTCTTGGGTTTACAGATTCCTTGAGGACTTGGAATACCATTACTTATATCACTTATGAAGAGTAAGTCACTGCATCCTCCGCAGCCAGTACACTACCTGGCATGCTGTAGTTGCTCAATGTACACTGAAATAAACCAAGAAAGCCAAAGAGCAGGAGGAAGGCATGAAACTGTCAGGCAGAGCAAGGGTGACGGTCATTTATCCAATTAAATTGTACCTGGCCTTCCTATGATCTAGACACTTTGCCAGATGGTGGAGATACAGGTACCAGCTGGGTGGGGTGAGGGTGTGTGCATGTGTGTGTGAGGGGGATGGCAAGTTCAGTAGAGTCATCTGTACTATAGCAGAGGAGCAGAAACCGTGCCCATTCCAGCTCGGGTGAAGGTGGATGGGTTGCAGAGAAGGAGGACAAGAAAACAAAGAGGTGCAGTGAGGAAGACAAGAAGTAGTCACATAGAGTGCCCTTAGGCCAGGCATGTCCAACTGCAGCCCAGGACAGCTCGTCATATGGCCCCACACAATCTTTTAACATCACATGTTTTTTAGTGCTTATTTTCTTCATGACCCCCAAGCATAGTTCCATTTTTGAAGGTCACCTTATTCATGACATTGTTTTTTGGCAGCACATACATCTGTGAGCAGCTATTTGCAGTGATGAAGCACACAAAGAGCAAAATTTGAACAAACATTTCTGATGAGCACCTTGAAAACTCACTAAGAATTGTGACCACTTCCCTCAAACCAGACAGTGTTAGATTAGTTTTACCAAAACAAGGTCAAATTTCCCACTGGTTTTATATGGTTCTCATTTTTCTAAACTTTTGATAAAAATATTAAAAAGACAAAAGAAGCCTTATTATGTGTATACACTATTCATATTATATAATTTAAGTGTGGCCCAAGACAATTTCTCTTTACTCGATGCGACCCAGAAAGCCACAAGGTGAATGCCCCTGCCTCAGGCAGAAGTACTAGCAAGCACCAAGTCATGGACATGCATGGAGCATGGTGCATTCCTGGCTTGGAGTCACCCAGATGCAGGGACCTTGCAGAGTAGTGACAGAAGATGAGTCTCCAGCAGGGTCACT
>CAUYQG010057385.1:0-24783 GCA_963574415.1 Tarsius wallacei
TCTTTTAAGGCTCACATGATTTCCACTGGTTAGCAAGGTGAAGGCTGACTATCAACAGCATTTAGCTTGTCCATGTAACACATCTGAAACCAGAACTGTGGTTTTCCCCGAGCCTCGCTGGAAACAGATGTTTGTTCCTGACCAGACACCAAGACGAGTGTTCTATCCCCTGATTCAATGCTGTAGCTGCTTAGAGTTCCAAAAGAGAAAGCTCACCAGGCAGTCTCAAAACAGCCAAAGGGAATTCCACACGTATTCATAACCCATCTTTGTTTCCAGTCATGAAAAAGAAACCAGGACCAATATTTCAACACTTCAGCTTGAGCAGGCAGGTTTTAGAGTAAAAAATGTGTGTGTGTATGTGCGTGAGTGTGTGTAGCATGTGTGTGTGTGTGTGTGAGCATACACCAGGTGAGTGTGTGTATGTGTGAATGTAGTGTGAGTGTGTGTAGTATGTGTGAGTGTGGCATAAGTGTGTGTGTGTGTGCATACGCGTGTGTGTGAGTAAACGGCATCGTTTCCAGGAAGGGAGTTGTCCTCTCAGGAAGTCAAGTAGGGAAAGACACCAATGCCTGCCCTCCTTGGAAGCTGTAAGGCTCATGAGAGATAGACCCTGTCTCTGTCTCTAGGGCTGACCTGAATCTCCTCCAGTCCAGACACCAACACTGCACCCTTCACACGGGGGGAAGAACGTTTGGTGCTTTCCTCATTGTTGCTATGGGGTCAGCCCTGACCTCTCCCCAGATAACACTGACACTCTGTGAGAACAGCCCAGAAAGTCCCTGAGAGGAGTCTGGCAGCAAGTCTATGCCACCTGGAAAATCGCAGCACTGAGAGGACAAGTTGCCACCTGCTGCCTGGCCTTCATGTGGCACTTGGCCTACGCAGGAAGCTAAGCAAGTGGTAAAAAGCCAGCCATGGTGGTTTAGAAAGTGCTGACTAGGCTGAAAGACTAGTCAAAAGGGGAACAAAGGGGGAATGTTTCACATTTTCTTCTATGACTCTTTTGTTTAACCCTTTTACAATGAGAATGTATTCAAATAAGACTTCTTTCCTATTTCCTTCCTATAATCCCAGCACTTTGGGAAGTTGAGGTGGGAGGATCACTTGAGCCTAGGAGCTCGAGACCAGCCTAGGCAACATAGTAAGGCCTCCTTTAAATAAATAAATAAATTTAAATATACGTGTTGAAAAAAGTATAGATAGTCCTCTTGGTAGACAAGTTGGCCTTCTGTGAGTCTTTTCAATTTGGGTTTAGAGGATGTTTTTGGTCAGTGACCTGACCATTATTCTAGTCTCCTGAATTGGATCTCCTTCACTCTATGAGTCAAAATTTGGGGGAAGAGGCCCTGCACGGTGGCTCATGCCTATAATCCCAGCACTTTGGGAGGATTGCTTGAGCTTAGGAGTTGGAGACCAGCCTGGGCTACCTAGTGCCAGCTACTCAGGAGGCTGGGGTAGAAGGATCACCTGAGCCCAGGAGGTCGAGGCTGCAGTGAGCTGTGATGATGCTACTGCACTACAGCCTGGGTGACAGAGTGAGACCCCAACTCAAAAAAAAAATATTGAGGGGAAGAAAGGGCCTAGAAAAACAATGATAGCACAGTGGCAAGGAACATGTTGAGATCTTGGTTTTTAAATACTGTTCCCCACAAAAGAAATTAGGACTCCGGAGAAACAACTGACACCAGGACCAGGGCAGGACAATGCACCAAGAGTTTGGTATGTGTTGTTGGGCCAGAAAGGCCATGCTTGACAATGATGGGAGTGTGTCAGAAGGGCAGAGGAGCCAGGTGTGGTGGCACACACCTTAGTCCCAGCTACTCAGGAGGCTGAGGCAGCCTGGGCAACACAGTGAGACCCTATGCTGAAAAGAAAAGAACAGAGGGGTCCATATGCAGTGCCTCCTATTGAACAAACTGGGATAATTTGGGCACTAAAATGAAACAATGACAGCAGAAGATTATAACCCACGTCTTAATTTTTTTAAAAAAGAATCTAGGGACCATAAACAAATGGGAAGAAGCAGATACTCTTTCTCACAGTAAAATGCCAATCAACAAATGTAGAAGAAACAATAGGCAAAAAATCACTGTTTTGCAGCTGTCATGGCAGTGACTGATTCAGGCAAGAATCACTGATGTATGCTAATACTATTGGGTAAAAGTTTGATGAAGACAAAATATTTAGATAGGATCATACTAACTCTGCATAAATTAGTAACAACAAAAGAAATAGTAATCTTACAGTAGAGAAATCTGGTAGACATCACCTTTCCCAAGCAATCAAGTTCACACCACCAATAACATGACAGTGATGCCAGGCACAGAGCATCACTAACGTAGTATTCTGCCCAAAATGTACGGTTGAGTCTAATTAGAAGGTAACATGAGCAGACCCAAACTGAGGGCCATCCTAAGATAACTGGTTGGTACGTTTCAAGAATATCAATGCCATAAAATTGAAAGAAAAAAAAAACCTGAGGAACTATTCATATGGAAGAAGTTTGAAGAGATCTCACAGCTCCTCATAATATACACTCCTGCACTGCATCCTAAGCAGGGATCCTGGGTGCAGTACTGCCTCAACTTAAACCCCTGACTTTGGAAAGTGCACTGTGTCCATGTGAAAGTGTCATTGTTTTTAGGAAATGCACACAGAGGCTTAGGAGTACAGGGGCATGATGTCTACAACTCTCAAAGGAGCTGGGAGAAAAGTAATTGCAAGAATGCAATATATATGAAGGGGACCACCAAAACCCAGAATTATCTCTTGGAGGGTGGGACTCGTGTAGTCCAGGCTGCCCCCGCTAAGTAAGTATTCTAGAAACCCATCGGCATCCATGTACCAGCTAGCATTGTGGTGAGATGCTGCGTTCGACTTCAGTTAATTTTTTTGGAGGGGAGGGGGATTCTTTCAATGCATTTGCCCATTTCATGATGGGTGATTTACACAAACAACCTGCCCATGCTGCACCGAGTGTTCAGCAGTTTTTAACCAAAAACGGCATGACCCCTGTGCCGCACCCTTCCTATTCACCTGATCTCAACCTGAGCAACTTGCTTGTTTCCCTGGATGAAAAAAGTCCTCAGAGGGCAACATTTTGCTGATGTGGAAGAGGCAAAACAAAAAATGGCAGAAGCACTAAAAGGCATCAACACTGATGAGTTCAAAAACTGTTTTGAGCAGTGGAAAAAAGTATCTTGATAGGTGCATTGCATCAAATGGAGAGTACTTTGAAAGTGACTGAAGTTTAAACATGGAAGAATAAAAACGCAATCTTTTATTATGCAGTTCTCTGTCATAAGTATGCCATCAGGGAATAACAAAGGAGGCCCTTGATGAAGGCAAGCTCTTCTAATTGAGTGTTTGTTAGGTTGAGAGAAGTTGGGGGTGCAGTTAGGTTGAGTGCAGGAGGGAGGGGACTTGTCTCAGGCAGAGGGAAGGGCTTGGCACAGGCTAGGAACTAAGGAGGCCATTGTGTAGGTGGCTCAGAGCTCGTACAAGATAAAGTCTAAGATGCATTATGGTACAATAAAGAGGTTAAACATGGCAGCTGATGCCTGTAATCCCAGAGCTTTGGGAGTCAAAGTGGGAGGACAGCTTGAGGCCAGGAATTTTGTGGAGAAATATGAGACCCTACTAGGCCAGCAACAATTGGGTAAATTATACTGTAGAAAGGGACCTCAGGATAAAATTTTAAGAAGTAACTGACAGCAAAAATTGTAAAATCTCATTGACCAGCTGTAAATCATTGCAGTGAACTAACCTTTAGCCTGCAGTCAAGGAAAAAGTAGTTAATCACTGATGCCCATTAACCCTCTCTTAAAAAAAGAACAACACAATCCTGGTTGGTGGACATGTGCAGGGAAGCTGATGCATCCTGAATCCACAGGGAGAGAGGGCCAGAAGCTCTCCACAGGGACCCTCCAGACCCTGATCTACACATCTCTTCCATTGGCTGTTCCTGAGTTGTATCCTCTGTAATAAGACTGTACAGTTGGCCCTCGAATAAGGTGAGGGTGAGGGGCACTGACACCCTTCCCAGTGAAAAATCTGCATATAAGTTTTGACTTCCCCAAACTTAACTACTCATAGCCTACTGCTGGTCTGAAGTCTTATCTATAACACAGTCAATTAACACACATATTTTGTAAATGTATTACATAGTGTTATTTTTTTTGTGTGTCAGAGTCACCCTCTGTTGCCCAGTGGACAGTGGCATGATCATGGCTCACTGTAGCCTTGACCTTCTGGGCTCGGGTGATCCTTCTGCCTCAGCCTCCCGAGTAGCTTGGACTATACACTCAGCTAATTTTTTTTATTTTTGTGGAGATGAGGTCTCATTGTGTTGTCCAGGCTGGTCTCTAACTCCTGGACTCAAGCGATCCTCCTGCCTTCTCCTATCAAAGTGCTGGGATTACAGACCACTGTGCATGGCCAACTATATACTATATTCTTACAATAAAGCAAGCTAAAGAAAATATTATTAATAAAACCTTAAGGCACTTGTGCAGATGGACAGATGAATGAGTGACACCTGCTGACAGGACACAGTGGCCCTGATGCTAGAGGACTACACAGGACAGTGGCGGTGACGTGGGGGTGACCATCAACATGAGGTTGCAGGAGTCAGTGAGAACCGAGGACCATCTGCAGGTGGAAGTCAGGTAACCAACCAATGGGGCAGCACGGTGCTTCAGACGGAGGCAGAAGGCTTGGGTTGGCTTCCTGTTCTGTTGCAGTAGCTGGTCTCCCAAGGGACAGCTGGGACCATCGTCTTTGGAGGTCACATATCCCACTGTACGGGGACATCTGGAGGACTCAGAATACTGATGGCTTCTCTACCTGTGTGTGTCTGGTGCCACTGGGGGCAAAAATTTTGCAGATGCTCTTCCAGTTTGGAAGTTATTTTGAGTCTCCTTGCCTGTGGCAGGGTGTCATCGTGACCTTGACCACGCTGCTGGCATTGAAACTCTGCTCTAAGATCCACACAGCTGATGAGCTGAACATAAAGCACAGTCCTGCATGGGCTTTGGTCTTTGCCAGTGCTGACTAGAGGAGCTCTGGCCTTTACCAGCATGGCAGGTGACCTCCACACCAGTCCTGTCACCAACACTCCACCCTTCTGTGGAGACCCGGGACTTCCTGACAGTGCTGACCAAGGGTGCTTGGCATGCCTTAGCTCTGATGCAACCACTGCCACCTGTCCACAGAGGTCACAAGCATCTAGATGGTGCTCACGAGGACAGGCAGTGACACTGCCAGGACGGCCCATTCCTGCTGCCAGCCACGCCCAGTTTGCCACCTGCAGCAGACCTGGCTTGGCCATCCTAAGGCAGGCTCACTGTTGCCCATCGCCCCCCGAAGCCAGTGCCCCATGCAGTGTGCCCCATCAGTGCCAAAGCCCTCTGAGGCAGCCAGGGAAGACAAGGATGTGTGGCTACTGGCCGCAGGCACTGGCTGGTCCTGTCTTCCCATGTGGGGGAGCCCAGGGCAGTCCTTGCAGGAAGATGGACCAGGTAAGGAGAGAGGCCATATCCGGGTGTCAGGTCTGGATCCGCCTCTGCGTGGGGCTCAGTTAGCCAGTGGGGGCTGGGTGGGGGTGGCGCAAGGCTTGTGCTCCCCACAGCATACAGGGCCAGGGTGGATCTGCATCCCGAGGGCTACGTCTCGGATGTTCTAAGGGTGATGAACAAGGTGTCTCTCCCCACTTCCTCTCAATAGTCACCTGGCCTGAACTCAAGACATGTTCCCACACACACCAGAAGGTGGACTCCAAGCCACGTGAGACAGTGGGCCTTCAGGAACCTTCCCAGTCTAGCTTGTGTCTTGGCCACTGCCTCCCGGGTCTGCCTCAGCCTATAGCCCAGGGATAGCAGGACCTGTGTGCCGGGGGCAGGATGAGCCTCAAGACGTGAGGACACATGGAGAGCTGTGTCAGAACACCCACAAGTCCCTGGATCAGTGGTATTCACCAGACACCAGGTTGGGCTGCGGGGGCCTCTGCTGCCCATCAAGGTGAACAAAAAGAGCAGGGCTGGCATTTTCCTGCTCCAGGCACATGTAGACAGCAGGCCCTGCAGGCGTGGTGGCCCCTGTGCTCTGGGTCTTCTGGCCAGAGTTGGTGTTTGGAGGGTCTTCAGAGTGGTTGCCTCCTGAGACTCTGCCCTGTCACCTTGCCCAGCAGTGGGGCTCAGAACCCCAGCTGCTTCACTGGCCTCTTCCTGGGAGATGCTGGTATAGACATCCCCAGGCCAGGGGACAAGCCCATGTTTAAATCTGATTGTGCTTTGGCCAGAGTGAGCTCAGGGATGTTCTAGTCAGCTCCTTGAGTCTGGGGGACCCTCAGACAGACACCTGGGAAGGCCGAGGGGTCTGGGGGCTGAGGCTGGACAGGCATCTCCCAAGAAGGGTGCCACCTGGAGTCCTTTTATTCCAGGCATTGTCCACACAGGCTGGACACAGCTCTGATGTCCATCTTCTAGGAGAAAGAGGTAGCCTCCGGTCAGGAGCCCCAAAATGTGCAGGGTCCTCACTGTGGGATGGCCCATTCTCATACCCTGCTGCTGCCCTGGGTTCTCAGGACTGAAGCAGCCTCCAGAGCATAGGCAGCATCCTGGCTGCAGGTGCCACGGCTGCCGTCCTCTGCCACCATCCCTACAGGTGTGCTGGCTCCTGCAGTTCTTAGTCTGCTGCCTCTGACTGTAATGGGAGCCCTGGTCTGATACTTGTCACCCCAAACGCTGCCCCCACCCTGTTTCAGTTTAACACAAGGTCTCGTCCTGCTCAGCAGTCCTGTGCTGACTGTAGCTGGGCTGGACCCCAGAGTTCCAGATGCTTCCCTCCTGCTGGGTGGAGGGGCCACTTCCTATGCAGATGTTGTTGCTGTCAGTGCCAAAGCTCTGTGACTTTAGTGGTATCTTCTGCAGCCCATGGGGAAACATTCAAAGTTGTCTCCTTCGCCTGAATTTTCCTCAGAAAAACTCTTTTGAGTGTCTGAATGAGGATCTTGCTTTTCATCTCTTTGGCCTATAAGATGCTTTGAAAATTTTTACTTTTTTTAAATGGAGGAAAATGTCTGTAGTGGTAATTACCTCCGAATTAAAATGTCACCAACTGCAGGCACAGTGGCAGGTGAATGAATGCACCCCCATGTGGTGACTTTGAATCAATAAGCTGTTTGCAGATCCAGAAAATAAAAAGAAAGAATATCACATGGAAGAGAAAATATATTTACTATTCATTCAGCAGAAGTGGATCACCATGAAGGCCTTCATCCTCATCATCTTCACACTGGGCAGGCTGTTGAGGAGGAGGGAAAGAGGGGACTGGGCCTGCTGTCTCAGGGGTGGGAGAAAATTCATGTATGACAGACCGGCGTAGTTCAAGTCATGTTGCTCAAGAGTCAACTTACGCATTGCCTTGAGTGCTATGAGTTTTTCAGGTGAATGATCAAACTCAAGGATACTGTAGACACCCTCTGATTTACAGCTGGTCAGTCCCAAGTCTGAGCAGCCTGAGGATCCGGCTACTATTCTGCAGCCTTTGAAGTGGGTGACGGAAGCGGGAGCAGCCATGTGGAGGACGGGGCTTTTGATGGGTGGGATCTGATATCAACTCTGGGTGGTTGGTCAGGATTGAAGTACACCAATGTGGAGTGGAAATGAGGCCAGGTAGGTAGGACAGGTGGACAGAGGTCAAGAAATTTCTTATGAACAGTTTTTAGTTAGAAAGCATCCAGATACCTTGTTGGCGGGCCAAGCCTCCCTGAGGGCTAGAATGTGGAAAGATTGTCATCTCTCCGGAGTAGATGTCCTGCCTACTCTTTCGCATATTAATCACTACAGGGGTATATCAGGCCTTTTGTCAAAAGCAAACAAAAGCATGGTTTTCTCTCACCTATGCCAGCTCTGGCATGTCTCTCTCCCCTTCTCTTTCTCTAATAAATTGTTTTAACTGGGAGGCCTAGGCGAGTGAATTGCCTGAACCCATGGGTTCGAGATCAGCCCAGGCAACTTGGCAAGACCTTGTCTCTACAATAAATAAAAAATTAGCCAGGTGTGTTAGCACATGCCTGTAGTTCCAGCTACTCAGAAGGCTGAGGCAAAAGGATTGCCGGAGCCCAGCAGGTCAATGTGGGTGGCTGTGAGTGTGCTAAGGCACTCCAGCCTGGGCAAGAGAGTGAGACTCCAACTCAAAACAAAAACCAAAAAAAAAAAAAAAGTTTTAACACTATGCTGGCTGCTCTGAAAATCACTTCAGGGTTGAGTCAAACAGCCCATGAGTTTTGCTCATCACCTCACCTGGCAACAGAAACAGAGGGCTAGTGCATGAGGCCTTGATCACACAGGGCTGTCTAGACCAGCAGGCCATCTAGACCAGCGGTCCCCAACCTTTTTGGCATCAGGAAGAGGTTTCATGGAAGATAATTTTCCCCTGGACTGGAGAGTGCGGGATGCGCAGTCCAACCTCACTGCTAATGTTAATCTGTATTTGAAGCCACTCCCGAGCACAAGCATTGCCGCCTCAGCTCCACCTCAGATCATCAGGCATTAGATTCTTATAAGCAGTATGCAACCTAGATCCCTTGCATGCACAGTTCACAATAGGGTTCGCATTCCTATGAGAATCTAACAGGAAATCTGACAGGAGGTGGAGCTCAGGCAGTAATGTGAGCGATGGGGAGCTGCTGTAAATACAAATGGAGCTTTGTTCACTCACCCACCACACCCCCTGCTGTGTGGCCCAATTCCTAACCAGTCCATGGCCAGGTGGTTGGAGACCCCCAGTCTAGACCATAACAGTGAGGCCAGATTTCATTCCAAACGTGATGCTAAGCCACTTAAAGGTTTTGGGGGGAGGCTCTGGAGAGTGATTTAACTTTCAATAAATTATCTCTGGCTACAGTATGGAAAGGGGCAAGCATTGAGCCAGGATGACCAGCTCAGAGGCTTCTGCAGTATCAGAGGCAAGAAACGACCCTGAACTAGAGGGTGGCAGAGGTGAGAAATGTGCAGGTTCAAGATAAAAGTCAGTGGCAGGACTGAGGGATTGGCTCAAGGAATGATGAGGGATGGCTAGGGAAATGGAGAAATCTTGGAGGAACCCAGACTTCCAGTGGGAGACTAGGAGAAGGACAGTTGTGGGGAGAAGACCAAGCTATAATTGGTTTCAGGTATGTTGAGGCTGAGAAGCCTAGGAGATGTCCAACAAGAGAATAGTGCACCAGTGGCTGGATTTGTAACATGCAGTTTACTTCTTTTTTTTTTTTTTTTTTTTTCAGTTAGAGTCTCACTCTGTCACCCAGACTGGAGTGCAGTGGCTGCTCCCGGCCACCGCAGCCTCGACCTGCTGGGCTCTGGTGATCCTTCCGCCTCAGCCTTCCAAGTAGCCGGAACTACAGGCGTGCGCTACCACACCCGGCTAATTTTTTTATTTATTGTAGAGATGAGGTCTCGCCAAGTTGCCCAGGTGGGTCTCGAACCCATGGGCTCAGGCAATCCACTCACCTCAGCCTCCCAAGGCACGGGATTACAGGCTGAGCCACTGAGCCCGGCTCGCAGTTTACTTCTTCAGTCAGATTGATTGTCTAGTTACGCTGTGACCCCACACAGGTGAAGACTAAGCCTGCCCTTTTTCTCTCTTGCCCAAATTCCTAACTAAAGGGCTTAGAGAGTCACTGCCTGGTAAGGACTCACCAGACAGAGTTTTATTACCCTATTAACCTATATCCATCCTAAAGCTTGCTTTCCACTCAGACTCTGGCATAAAATAACAAATAGAGGTTTGTGGCCCTACGACACCATATCTTGTGGACTCCCAGACTCCAGGAGCCTTGCAAGACACTTCTTGTCCTCCCTGAAGTCTGCCACATACAGGGCTTCATCCACACATCAACAAACCTGGAGTTCCCCACCTCTTTATCTTCACAAGGCTGGGATTACAGGCTGAGCCACCACGCCCAGCCAAGAGGTACATTTTTAAAACTTATTTTTTATTTGTTTTATTTTGAGTTGGCGTTTCACTCTGTGGACCAGGCTGGAGCACATGACAAGATCATAGCTACCGCAGCCTCGACTTCCTGGGCTCAGGTGATCCTTCTGCCTCAGCCTCCCAAGTAGCTGGAACTATAGGTGTGTGTCACCATGCCTGGCTTATTTATTTATTTGTAGAGATGAAGTCTCACTATGTTGCCCAGGCTGGTCTTAAATTGCTGGGCTCAAGTGATCCTTTCATCTCAGCCTCCTAAAGTGCTAGGATTTTAAGCCACCACACCTGACTTAATTGTTTACATACTTTTCTCTCTAAATACATTGTTTGCTCATTTGCTTATGTGTTCATTTGCTTTCTCTTCCACTGTAACACATACATTTGTGAGGACAGGGACCTTGATTGTCTCATCTTCTAGTGCCTAGACCAATGCTTAGCACATGTGTTTGCTGAATGAAAAGATAAATGTGCCACTTTGACTCTGGGGGAGGCAGAAGACAGCAATAAGAGGAGGGCCTCTAGAGTTGGGGACCTGTATCTGAACCACCCTCCTGTCACGGAAGTCTTATGAATCTTATGTCTCTGGTCGGGTTACACAACCTCTTTTGATAGGTTCTCTCATCCATCAAATGAGGAAAATAACAGTACCACCTTGTATTACCATATGACTATTTAAAGGACAGTAAGTCCCCTACATACAAACAAGTTCAGTTCCAAAAGTGTGTTTCTAAGTCCAATTTGTTTGTGAGTCCAACAAAGTGAACCTAGGCACCCAACTTACACAATTGGCTACATAGTACCAGCTGTGACACCACAGTTTTTATGCTTCCAGACATCCTGGGCTTGAAATAAAGATACTGCACTGCTGTACTCTATACAGTGCTGTAAAGTACACAAAAACACAATGACTTGCTGAGGATGCACACACGTCACAATGTACACCAGACACATGAACGTATGTTTGCATCTTTGAAAGTTCGCAAATTGAAGGTTCATATGTAGGGGACTTACTGTACTTAATAAAGGGCTGGCATGTCATTAGCACTCGATAATTATTTTGTTTTATTGTTGTTTGTTTTACTGTTGTATTGTTTTGTTGTATCGTTTGGTTTTTTGTTACAATTATTATATTCCTGTCAAAGCGCATGACCCATTGTTGTATGATTTACTTGACATGTTTTTATGTAAAGTTTGGTCTACTTACAACACATTGTAACATTCACTTTCTAGTCCAATATGTAAGGAGCTTAGAAGTCACCACTTCTGTCCTCACATCAAGATAATGCTGAACAAATTGAAAATCAGCCACTCTTTTAGATACATTAGAGCAGGGCTCTCCAACCCCCGGACTGTAGACCAGTACCTGTCTGTGGTCTGTTAGGAACCGGAATGCACCACAGGAGGTGAGTGGCAGGCAAGGGAGCTCCACCTTCTGTTAGATCAGCAGCGACATTAGCACAAACTCTATAGTGAACTGCACATGTGAGGGATCTAGGTTGCTCCTTATGAGAATCTAATGCCTGATGATCCCCCCTCATCATCTGTGGAAAAATTGTCTTCCACAAAACTGGTCCCTGATGCCAAAAAAGTTGCCTTTTGACACTGCCTTAGAGAGTTCGAGCGACAAGGCAAATTTTGCCTCCAAAACTAGAGAAACAGACAGGCAATACAAAGAATCACAGCGTGCAAGAATCACAAGCCCAGAAGCAGAAACTCAAACTCGAAACTAGAGCTGGTCTGGGTGGGAACACTTGAAACAGTAACTGGTGAATTGCTAAGGGTTCACTGTGGACAAGCCGAGGTTTAAAACTCCACAAGTGGCTAGTCCTAGGAAAGCCCACCACTTTCATGAACTTCACCTCCAGAGTTCCTACTAAGTTGTCACTATGAAGACCTGAGAAATAAAAATCTCCTTGTGCTTCCTGCAGCAGGAAGAGAAAATTAATCATTTTGAAATACACCCAGAGCTCTCTCTTCTCCTTAAGACCTATCTTCAATAGAAACTACAAGGGGGGTCTGGGCGTGGTGGCTCATACTGGTAATTCCTAGCACTTTGGGAGACTGAGGCAGGAAGACTGCCTGAGCCTAGGGGTTCGAGACCTTGCCTCTACAATAAATCAAAAAATTAGCTGGGTATGGTGGCACATGCCTGTAGTTCCAGCTACTTGGAAGGCTGAGGCAAAAGGATTGCCTGAGACCAGCAGGTAAAGGCTACAGTGTCTGTGATTGTGCCACTGTACTCCAGTCTGGGTGACAGAGTGAGACTCCGACTCAAAAAAGAAAAAAGAAACTATAAAGGGGGACCCCCCAAAATGGAATTTCTTTATGAAAATGTGTGTATTTATTCTTACGTGTTTAAACTTCAGTCACCTCCAAAGTTCTCTCCATTTGATGCAATACACCTACCGAGACACTTTTTCCACTGCTCAAAACAGTTTTTGAACTCATCAGTTTGGATGCCTTTTAGTGCTTCTGCCATTTTTTGTTTCACCTCTTCCACATTGGTGAAACGTTTTCTTTTGAGGACTTTTTTCATTTGGGAAACCAAAAAATGTTTCTCGGGGTGAGATTGAATGAATAGGGTGGTCAGATGAACAGGGAGGGTGGGGCATGAAGGCCATACCATCTTTGGTCAAAAAATGCTGAACACTCAGCATGGCGTGGGGCAGGTGCCTTGTCATGGTGGAAGAATCAGTCACCTGTTTGCCACAACTCAGGATGTTTCTTCTGCAAATCATGATACAATACAACCTTCTAAAAACTTCCAGATAAAAACTTAGTTGGCTCTTTGATCCGGAGGAACAAATTCCAAGGGGTCTGTCTCAAAAAGATAATTCTGGTATTTTGGTTCCTTCCCTTATATTTTACCAGAGCCTCCTTAACTGGGGTTTTACCAAAGTCCGAACAACATAGGGGAAGAAAAATACCCGCCTCAGGCATACAAGAAGACTGAGACCCCATCATGGATAGTTAGCTTCCCCTAAGAATGATGATTCTCTTCTCCCCCACCTGTCACCACATGACTAAGGCTCCTGTATAACTACCGGGGATCACAACGGAAAGAATTGAAAGACTTAGAGACCCTATTTAAGAAGAAATTTCTAGGTAAACCCAAAGACAATAGGAGAGACAAAAGCAAGGGCTCTGGAGAGAATTTTAGCCTCTGCCCCCCACGGTTACAGCAAACCGTCAACATAGTCCAATTCCTAGCCAGATAAACATAAAACCTCACACTCAAGGCCTACTTTCCTCAATTCCTTCTACCCAGTACATCACACCCAACTTTCAACCAAAAAAAGTACAGAGCATGCGAGGAGGCAAAAACACAATCTAAAAAGACAAAGCAAGCATCAGAGCTAGACCCAGATACAGCAGAGATGTTGGAACTGACAGACGCGGAATATGTGGTTAACATGCCAAGGCTCTAATGGAAATGTGAACAACACACAAGAGCAGACAGATAATGAAAGTAGAGAGAAGTTCAAAGGATGAACAGGAAGCACTAGAAGTCAAAACACTTGACAGCAAAGGAGAAATGTCTTTGATGGGCTCATCAGTAGACTGAACATGGCCGAGGAAAGAATCAGGGAGCTGGAAGCTGTATTAATAGAAACTTCCCAAACTGAAATGTAAAGAAAAAAGATGGACCAAGACATCTAGGTTGTAGAACAATTATAAAAGGTGTAGCATGTGTGTCATGAGAATACCAGCAGGAGAATAAAGAAAGGAAAAGAGGTGATATTTGAAGTAGCAATGGCTAAGCATTTTCTAAAGCTGGCAAGACACCAAGCCACAGATCCAGAAATCTCAGAGAATACCAAGCTGGCAAATTACCCAAAAAAACCTATGTTTATGCATACCATATTCAAACTGCAGAAATCAAAGACAAAGATCTTGAAAGATCCCAGAGGCACTCCATACTACAGAGGAGCAAGGTAAGGAATCACTCCGACTATGCAAGGCAAGAAGAGAGTAGAATACAGAGTTAACGGGGGTGGGTGGTGGAGGGGCGGGGGGGCAGCACTACGACATAACAACCAAACTAGATTTCTGTATCAAGTGAAATTATTCCTCAAAAGTGAAGGAGAAATAAGTACTTCCTCAGACAAACAAAAATGGAGAGAATCTGTCACCAGTAACCTTCCTTGCAAGAAATGATGAAAGCAGGTCTTTAGAGAAAAGGAAAATTACACTGGTCAGAAACTCAGATCTACATATGGGGAAGTAGAGTAAGAATAAACATTTTATTTTTTTTATTCTTAATTGAAAGCAGGTCTTTAGAGAAAAGGAAAATTACACTGGTCAGAAACTCAGATCTACATATGGGGAAGTAGAGTAAGAATAAACATTTTATTTTTTTAATTCTTAATTGACCTAACATATAACAGTTTGTTCAAAATAATAACATCAACAATTTATGTAGGGATTATAGCTACAGATAAGTAAAATTAAAGGGAGGAACTGAGAATAACCTGTTATAAGGTACTTGTACTACTGCAGATGCTGCAGTGAAAGGGTATAGCATTATTTGGAAGTGAGTTTAGATTAGCTGTAAATGTATGTTGCAAATTCTAGAGCAATCAGTAAATTTTTTTAGAAAAGAAGTGTAATTGATATGCTCAGAGAGGCAAGAAAATGAAATTATAACCTCATCAACAAGGGTACCTGCATGATCAATGTTTGTCTACCTAACCCTGAATTGTACCCCACATCTTTATAATAAATAAATTAATTAACTAAAAAAGAAAACGAAATTATACAAAATGCTCAATTACAAGCAGAAAAAGAGCAGAATACCAAAATAAAAAATAATAATAAGAGCAACAAATAGGAAACAGAACATGGAAGATATTAATTCAACTATATTCAACTCATTTTAAATGTGAATGGTCTTGGCCGGGTGCAGTGGCTCATGCCTATAATCCCATCACTTTGGGAAACAGAGGAGAAAAGATTGCCTGAGTCCAGTGGTTCGAGACCAGTCTGGGCAACTTGGTGAGACCTCTTCTCTACAATAAATCAAAAAATTAGCTAGGCATGATGACACACTGTAGTCCCAGCTACTTGGAAGGCTGAGGCGGAAGGATAGCCTGAACCCAACAGGTCGAGGCTGAGGTGGCTGTGAGCAGGCCACTGCACTCCCGTCTGGGCAATAGAGACCCTGATTAAAAAAAAAAAAGTTAATGGTCTAAATACACTAATTAAAAGATAGAAATTGCTAGAGTGGATTAAAAAACAAGACTCAACTACACATCATCTACACTAGTACTATACATCATTCTCGCATAAGAATATCCAGTCGGTGAGCCAAAAGAGCCCTGGCCTCAGAGTTAGGGTCTTGGGTTTCAGTATGAGTCTACCCACTAACTAGCTGTGTGAACTTTGACAAGTCACCGGCATTCTCTGGGCCTCTGTTTACCCCTCTGTAAAATAAGAGGATTTAAACCAAATCCCTTAAGTTTCCTTTTAGCTCTAATCCAATGCCTCGTGACCACGATCTGATGAGGAAAAGTGAACCAACAGGGCAGGGCCGAAGCATCTAGTAGGTGGTTTTGGTTGGATTGAGTTCATGAGACCTGGCTTCAGTCTACAGGGGTTGATACATGACTGTGAGAGCACAAATCCAAAGTCCTGGCTACCACTTGTGAAAACGTAACTCATGAAGACACTGGACAGCAGGAATCCCTCACCTGAGTCCATATTTGAGAAAATTATAAGGAAGTTGCAAGGAGTCTTTAGGGTGACTTGTATCCTACCGGTAAGGAAGGAGAAAAAACCGGAGAGGAATTCAGGGGGCTTTGCCGATTCAAGGGTGTAGAGAGGGACAGAAGATTTTGAGCTCCTTGTCAGGCATTTCTGCCCCCCATCATCTTTTTAGACTAAAAGTGATTCCACCTTTTCCACTGTGCACCCTTCCCTGCATCCCATACACACATTGCTACAGAAGAAAGCGAAGGGAATTTAAAATGTTAGGTCTTGATTTTTAAAGGCAGTTCTTAATGATTACGATCTTGTTTGCAACATCTGGCAAAAGTCCTGCTGATCCTCAGAGATAATGATAATGGAGTGACTTGTCCATTTTGGACAAAGGCAGGACCATCTTGTGAAGGAGAGAAAAGGGAGAATCTTTTAACTCTCTTCAAAAACCCAGGGGAGCCGGGCATGGTGGCTCATGCCTGTAACCCCAGCACTTCGGGAGACGGAGACAAGAGGATTGCCTGAGCCCAAGGGTTGGAGACCAGCCCAGGCAACATGGCGAGACCTCGTTTCTTCAATCAATCAATCAATCAATCAATCAATAAGCTGGGCATGGTGGCACATGCCTGTAGTTTCAGCTACTTGGAAGGCTGAGGCAGAAGGATCGCCTGCGCCCAGCAAGTTGAGGCTGTGGTGATTGCACTTCAGCCTAGGCAACAGAGTGAGACTCTGACTCAAAAAACAAACAAACAAACAAACAAACAATCCAGGGGCTATCAAGGGAAATCAAATCAATGAGTGCCTTAAGTCAGGGTTTGTAAGTTGATAGCTATACTGGCAGGTCACAGCCCATGTTTTTACATTCGCAGGTTGTTCTCCTGGAGTTAAGTAGCCCAGATCACCTGTGTTCTTTCCCACTGACATAGTTACACATGCTGTGGATACTGGCCCAATGTTGACCTTTCACCTATGTCTAAGTGACATCATTACAAAACCCCGGACCCATGAAACACTGGGAAGCCATGGGAATGCTAATGTCTTTCCAGATGGAAAAGTTCCATGAAGGCAAGGATTGTAACCCTTTGCTCATTGTTGTATCCATTATGCCTAGCTCAGCGCCTGCCACATAGTAGGTGCGTAGCAAATATTTGCTGAATGAATGAAAAGAAAATCCACTACAGATGAGGGCCTTGAAGGAGTGTGCATAGTTCAAATGTGATGATCTATAAAAATGCTTTTTAAAATATTTTAATTTAATTTAATTTAATTTTTGAATCAGAGTCTCACCCTGTCACCCAGGCTGGCACCATCACAGCTTACTTACTGCAGCCTCAACCGGATGAACTCAGGCAATCCCTTCACCTCAGTCTTCTAAGTAGCTGGAACTACAGGTGCAAACCTCCACACCCAGCTCATTTTTTTTTTTTTTTTTTGAGTTGGAGTCTCACTCAGTCGCCCAGACTGGAGTGCAGTGGCCGCTCCCGGCCACTGCAGCCTTGACCTGCTGGGCTCCAGCGATCCTTCCGCCTCAGCCTTCCGAGTAGCCGGCTGATTTTTTTGATTTATTGTAGAGATGAGGTCTCGCCAAGTTGCCCAGGCGGGTCTCGAACCCGTGGGCTCAGGCAATTCACTCACCTCGGCCTCCCAAAGCATGGGATTACAGGCTGAGCCACCGAGCCCGGCCTCATTTTTTAATTTATTGTAGAGATGAGGTCTCACTGTGTTGCCCAGGCTGGTCTCGAACCCCTGGGCTCAGGCAATCCTCTAACCTCGGCCTCCCAAAGTGCTGGGATTACAGGCATGAGCCACTGTGCCCAGTCCTAAAGATGCTTTTTAAAGGTTTTCATGTATTTAACCCTCATCATTGTTTTCTATATGATAGGCACTGAACACAGAAGTGAATAAGATAGTATCCCAATTCTCATAATATAAGGAGAACCACATTCGCTGAGCACTGCTATGAGCTTGGTGCTTTTTTACTCATTCCATCCCCTCATGACTCAGGGAGGTAAATATCAGTATTCCCGCTTTGCAGATAAAGGAGCTGAGATTTGTACCAAGGCCCATAGCCAGCAATTGGCAAAGCCAAGAATTTATTCCAGGGCCTGGGTAATTCCCTCTGTGATGTACTTTCTTCCCAAAATAAATTTAAAACCACAGTCCAATCTTCTGCTATATGATGTTTTGTTAAGAAAACAGGCTTTCAAAAACTGAGTTATAAACAAATAGTTTCACTGGGGAAATAAAAATCAGAATTTTAGGTGCTCAGTGACAAGTTACTTCTCTTGGAAAAAATTCCATTAACAGAGGGTTTTGTAACTTTGTGAGTGTGCCATTGTAAGCTTTAAAGAATAAACTGATTGAACTGAATAAATGACAATTACCAAGTTAGGCTCTGAATGTCATCTAAGCCAGTGATTTTCTAAGTTAGGATTTTAAAAGCACAACAATGAAATAAGATGATGAAAAAAGATGATGAAAGTCAAAATAACGTGCAGCCTGGCAATGGTGAACAAGAGAACGCAGAACCAGGAAGCCGCCAGCTACTCCTGGTGCATAAAAGTATATTTCCTGGAGCCCTAGCACTCATTCCACCTGGTGCTTGGGTTATTAGCACTTCCCGCCATGTGTTTCCTAATTGATCTACTGTGTTAATGCCTATTTGCTTTACAAAAAGTCAAACTGTACGAGGGAAGTCTAAAATAGGGAACTGAATTCTTAGCTACAAGGGAGCTCAAAGGAAAGCTCAGGGTCAGGCTGTCTTGGTGGGATGGGGGGCCCATGGCAGAGGGGACCACACAGGTTGTGTGTCTGAGGGCCCTGGGGGACTCCTGGGTTGCCTGCTTCCCTAGACACTGATGCAGTTTTAGGACTCATGACTCCTTCCCAATGGGTAAAATACACAGGGCCTGGAATCATCCGCCCTCACAGATGGGCAGAAATGTTGAGAACCAGTTAGGAATTAGAAAAACCGGCTAGGTGTGGTGACTCACACCTGTAATCCCAGCACTTTGGGGGGCTGAGGCGAGAGGATTACTTGAGCCCAGGGGTTTGAGACCAGTCTGGGCAACATAGTGAGACCTCATCTCTACAAAAAAAATTTAAAAATTAGATGGGCATGGTGGCATGTGTCTGCAGTCCCTTGGGAGGCTAAGGTGCAAGGCTGCAGTTAGCCAGGATCGTGCTACTGTACTCCAGCCTGAGCAACCGAGTGAAATCCCGACTCAAAAAAATTAATTAATTAGCTAGTTAAAAAAATAGAATTGGAAAAACAGAGATCTACAATCAAACCAAAATTCTGGCTGCTCAGAAAGTGCCCCAAGTGGTGGGAAACAGAATAGTTTGGAATAGTCCTAAAAATATGGTCTGATCCTAGAGATACCGTCTCTTGTATTCTGAGAGAGCTCCCTGAAATTTTCAATGATTTCATAACAACCCTGGGAATGAAGCTATAGTCTTATTTGGACAGAAAAAGAAACTGGAGGGAAGGAAGCACTTCACACCTGACAGCCATTCAAGTAAAATCTCTGAGCTTCCAAATGCCATCGGACACTCTCCATCAGGACCTTTCGAGGTGACCCTGGAACTGTGTTTTGTCCGAGCACTGGCTCTGGAGTCTGGCTGACCTGCATTTGCCTGTCCTGGATGTGCCATTTGTTTAGCCATATGATTCGAGCAGGTTCTTTAATCTCACTAAATCTCGCTTTCCTTGTCTATAAAAGGGATACATGTAACATCTAGCTCACAGGGTGATGGAGAGGTTTGAATGCAGGATGCAAATGGTGTGCTCATCACAGAACTCGCCCAGGTTAGAGCCGGGCAGACATCGAGGGTTTTGGGGTATGGACTCTAGGTAGAGGAGTCTCCTCTCCCCTTGGTAGTCCAGTGCATCTTGGGGCACAAAACCCCCAGGGGGCTACAAGGAGCTAAACAGGTGGAACAGATGGGGAGTGCTCGGGCCTGAGCAGGGAGCCTAGGATGAGGGTGAAGGGGTGTCTACTGCCCCTCCCCTCCTCCCACACTGGGTCCCCGAAGCAGAGAGGCCCACCTGGAAAGCCATGGAGTTGGCAATGGCCAGAAATATCCTCAGGGGCAGCTTGGCCTTATAGGACCTGTGACTCCATAGGCGATGGGCACCGGCGGTCACTCCCAGGGCCGTCAGAAGGAAGCAGAAGTAGGCTGCAAGACACAAGTGGGGAGAGAGTCACCAGGTCACCGAGCATCTGAACATCCCGAGCTTCCTTCTCCTCTAACAGGGACCCATGTGAAACGGCGTTGGGGAACCTGCCATATGAAGGACCGATTACTTGAGGGGAGGCAGCTTTTTATGGATTTGTAGCTTTCTAGGACCAGGCAGAAGCAGAGAGGACTTTCTTCCAGAAACTTTGAATATCATATTTTTTTCTACATCAAACAGTCTTGATTAAAAGTTATGATCACGTCAGCCTGCATTTGCAAACAGTCTTCCATGTGCCCCTTTGCGGAGCTGAGATTGACTTCTCTGTTATCTCTCAGTCGGCACCCACACCAGGGTGCGTGTTGTCCAAGGAGCATATTTCTAGCCAGGCACAGTGGCTCACACCTGTAATCCCAGCACTTTGGGAGGTGGAGACAAGGGGATTGCCTGAGCCCAGAGGTTCGAGACCAGCCTCGGCAACATAGCGAGACCTTGTCTCTACAAAAAAATCAAAACATTAGCTGGGTGTGGTGGCATGCACCTATAGTCCCAGCTACTTGGAAGGCTGAAGTGGTAGGATCACCTGAGCCAAGCAGGTGGAGGCTGCCGCGGCCGTGAGCATGCAGCTGCACTCCAACCTGGGTGACAGAGTTAGGCTCAAAAAAAAACCAAAAAAAACCCCCGCATATTTCTTAGTAGCAGTACCCACTCTCTTGGCTCGTCTTGGTCTGAAGGAAGCTAGGCCAGGCTTCAGAGCAGGGGACTCCAGCTCAGGGCCAGCAAGTAAGATAAACCTGACGGCCAAGATTTGTCACTAGAGATTCTCACTGACATCATCACTGTGACCTGAGATGTGAAGACGGTCAGGGGGAAGTTTTGAAAGCCAGCCTACAGTGGAGCTTGTGAGCTGACATACACTTACATCATCTCTAATCCTCACAACAGGCGTTACTGTTCTCATGTTATGGTTGAGAAACAGAATCTCTAAGAGGTTGGTTGGTAAATCCTGCATATAAACCCAAGTCAGGCTGGCATCATGGCTCATGTCTGTGATCCTAGCATATTGGGAGGCTGAGGCGGGAGGACTGTTTGAGACCAGCCTAGGCAACATGGTCAGACTCTGTCTATACAAAAGATAAAAAACATTAGCCAGGCTTGGTGGCCGGCACCTGCAGTCCCAGTTTCCCAAGAGACTGAGGCAGGAGGATCGTTTGAGCCTAGGAGGTGGAGGCTGAAGTGAGCCATGATCATGACACTGCACTCCAGCCTGGGCAACAGAGTGAGACCTTGACAAAAACAAAACAAACAAAAAACTAGTTAGACAGACTAGTTCCCAAGCCCTGCCTGGAGATCCTTATGTCACCCCCAGGTGGTGGTGGCAGTCTGCTCTTTGCCTGGACGCTTGAGAGAGATTACAAATTCATGCTGAAAAAGAGACACATGGGGGCCTAAAAATGTACTCTTGAAAGTACTACAACTACTCTAGTAGGTTTAGAGCAAAGTACCCACACAATGTTAAATGTTTTGTTTGGATTATCTTATTAAACACATCAACCTCTAGGAGGTTTGTATTATTGGCCCCACTTGACAGATGAGAAAACAAAGACTTAAAAGAAGGTAACTAATTTCTCAGCATCACAATGCTAGGAAGTGTCTTAGCCAAGAGTCAAGCCGAAGTCTGTCTGAACCAAGGGCCGAGTTTCTGACCACCGTTCTCCTCCTTACCCCAGAAGACATCAAGCAAGTTTTCTCCCCATTCTCCACACCTCACCAGCTTCTTTAATACTGGAACCCAGCTGAAATGTGAAAGCTGATTCCTCACTTGGGGGGAGCTCTAAACCAGGCTATAGTCTAGCCCTTAGCACACGAAGGTCAGTGGCTCAGCCTGTAATCCCGCGCTTTGGGAGGCCGAGGTGAGTGAATTACCTGAGCCCGTGGGTTCGAGACCCACCCGGGCAACTTGGCGAGACCTCATCTCTACAATAAATCAACAAAATTAGCCGGGCATGGTAGCACGTGCCTGTAGTTCCACCTACTTGGAAGGTTGGGGCGGAAGGATCGCCGGAGCCCAGCAGGTTGAGGATGCGGTGGCCAGGAGTGTGCCACTGCACTCCAGTCTGGGTGACAGAGTGAGACTCCAACTCAAAAAAAAAAAGAATTTCCAAAGAACAAGCATTCAGCCGTGAGAATGTCCCGAAGCAGCTGTGAGCGGTCTCCGCCAGGGGGAGTCCTTAGGCAGCACAAGCCGCAAGTGTCTGGAAGAATTACTAGGGCAACTTCAATGTCAATGAACATGTTTAAAGGGAGCACGATATTACAACTTCCAGAGCAAAGTGTTTCACTAATCTTGATCTTAATCTATATTCACACGGCTCCAAAAACAAGATTTACCCTTAACTCTGAAGATAATAAATCCCTGAATACGTGTGGTTGTCATGAACGTGACACATCATCCTTACTTCAAAGGTTAACAGCAAAAGTCCAAACAACAATCTCCTACAAATCACAGAAAGGAGCAGTAAATAAAGAGCTCCAGCCTCCTTTGTCATTGTCATTGAACCTTTGTCACAAGGACATGAAATAGACAGCTATGTCCCTCATTACCCCCAGCCTTCTTGCCTCTACTAATTATGTTTTTCGACTACCAAGTAGTTAGAGTACAAGCAAAATCTAGAATGGAAAAATTCAATGTGATTCTATCCTGCCAGAAGACCAAGACACTGGACCCTTAATAAAACTAATTCCAAGACTCCATGGAAAACACTGACCTTAAAAAGATGGCTCCAGTCCACATTTCCCAGTCAAGCCCTTACTTTAGACCATGGCACTGGTCCTTTTGGGAATCTCCAATCATTGAGGGATCCCTTGCATGGTTGGTCTGCCCAGTACCCAGGGTACTGATGACAGGCTGAGTCAGAGTGTGAACTGGGCAGCAGCAGCTGCTGGTCTTCCACGGTCATTCTTCCGGCAACTGGAATGTGGCCATGTGGCCCAGCCCTGGCCTAGCATCATGTCCGGTCTTCCTGGCTATTAGAACAAACACCTGAGCCAACACTTCTCTCCTTTTTGGCTCAAAGCCTGAGCTGGGATTTCCCAGATGTTTGTACCACTGAGAACAGCCAGGAACGAGACCATGAAAGTGGGACCTGAAGATGATGGAGATGCCCCCGTGAGAGCCGGGGAGCCCTGCCTCAAGTTCCGAGTTGCAAGTCCTGGAGCTTGGCCGCTCTCTTGATCCCAGGGGCCTCCTCGATATTCTTCCTGGTTACCAGAGCCAACAAGCTCCCTTCTCCTGCATAAACTAGTTTGCACTGGGTTTCTGATGCTTAAATTCCACAGAGTCTCTTGGGAGGAGAGCGACCTTCTGGGCATGGCCCAGATGAGGCGAATCCAATCCGCAAAAACCTGGAGCTGGCTGTGACGATGGATGGGCTGTCCCATGGAACAAGCCTCAGTTTCCCTATTTTGACAGGGCTAAGTCTCTGTTCTTAATTCTTCCTTTGTGATCTCACGACTCACATTCAAACGAGTTTTCTGATGGCTGCTAAAATCTTCAGACACCGAATTGATCACTTTGGGGTGGAAGAGAGCAATGGGAATGTTGGTAACTTTACTGAGCAGCTCACCCCTCGCAGGGAAAGTGCTGAATTGATAGGAACCAGAGTCTCAGGATGACAGGACAGGAAGCAGAAAACAAGTATACCCATCTGGATGCAAGCAAGAGTTGGTGACTCTGGTTAGCTTACACAAAAAAGAAATGTACTAAAGAGATATCGAGACCAAGTGCAGTGGTTCACCCCTGTAATCCCAGCACTCTGGGAGGCTGAGACAGGAGGATGGCCTGAGCCCAGGAGGTCGAGGCTGCGGTGAGCCGTGATGGTACCACTGCACTCCAGCCTGGGCCACAGAGTGAGAACCCAACTCAAAAAAAAGTGGGGGTAAGGGGGATTGGGACAGCAGGTTGGAAGGACGCTTGCCCTCACTGGTTCAGATGGTGTTTGGATGTCCACTGCGCTCTCCTGTCTTCCCTTTCCTGACATCCTCCCAGCCGTGCTGGGGTCCACCACGCTGAATATCACACCGGATCCTGGGTCAGCATCAGTGCCCACATCCTGCAGCAACTACTGTTAATAAGCAACAAATACCACTTATTTTCCAGCAGGCACTGTGTGAAGCATTCTGAATACGTCATCTTCTTTAAGTCTGAAATCAATCCTTTTCTGATTGCAATTAAACTTATTCTATTACGGTCTCAATGCAGTGGAGCTAGGGAAAAGAAAGATCTCCATCTTACAGATAAAGAAAACGAGATAGAAAGTGACAGGACCAGGATGTAATCTGAGACAGAGAGTTCACACCTGAAGCCCAGCTGACTGCCCGATTGGAAGCTGCCTTCCCTCCAGTAGAGGGACATAAAGCCTCATGTCACTGAGTCAGCTCAAAACAAGCAGGTCAGAGCTCTTGTTCTCCCTTCTGTCTTACCAGCTGGCAAGTGACACCCACACCGTCATTCTGCATCCAGTTCAGCCCCTGCTAGTCGGGAACAGGAGCACCAGGAGAGCCAAGGCTCTAGGGGACAGTTTAATTAAGCTCCTATTATGCTCTGGCCACTGTTAACTCAGAACTGAGAGCTTAACAGGAGTTTGAAAAAATAAATATTACTTGCTATGTAACTACAAAGTACAGCAAGAAATGAACAGATGATGTAAGAAAAAAGAGAGATTAAAAAGGGGATAATTTAGTTTGGCAGACCAGAGAAGGCTTTGAAGAAGTGAGAGTTAAGCTAATACACAAAGGATTGGAAGAAATCAACAGAGCAAGGTGCAGAGGATACAAGATTTAGGGTGGGGTGGGCAGCAGAGGAAAGGCCCAGGCTGGAACAGAGGATCTTAAGGAAGGAGGAAAGAAGGAGGGAG
>CAUYQG010057386.1:0-38337 GCA_963574415.1 Tarsius wallacei
GCTTAAGGCTCAGTTTCTCTGCTTCCACGATGGTACCTTGAATGCTTGAGAGAGAGAGAGAGGAAAACAGAGAGACAGACAGAATTACAGAGAGAGGAAGAGAGAGACAGAGATGGAGAAACAGACGGAGAGAAAGAGAGATACAGAGAGAAGAGAGAGAGCTAGAGAGAGACAGAGACAAAGAAAGACAGAGCAACTGAGAAAGACAGAATGGCAGAAAGACAGAGAGAGAGAGTCTGAGAGGCAGAAATAGAGACAGAGAGAAAGAGACAGAGAGAAAGACAGACAGAGAGATATAGGAGACAGAGATAGAGAAAGGCAGAGAGAGGCAGAGAGAAAGAGAGACAGAGAGAGACAGAGATAGAGAGACATGGAGACACAGAGAGACAAATGGAAAGACAGAGAAAGAGACAGAGGGAGAGAGGCAGCTTTTTTATAGTGTCCTGAACCCGTTCATGAGGGCACCCCCATAAGGCCCCACCTCCCATTGCTGGTGCATTGGGAATTACGTTCCCAGGACATCAATTTCATGGAGGACAAAAACATTCAAACCAGGGGCAACAAAAAGCATCATTGTTTCCAGACACTGAGTTTTGGGAGTGGTTTTTTATGAAGCATCATCTGTGGCCATCGCTAAGGGACACAACAAACAATGGATTGTTAACAACCTGCATTTGATTTTGAAATGTTAAAGGAAAAGGATCCAGGCCTTCATTTTCTCTTAGCTAACAGGATTGTAAATTCAGTACTGCTTGAATAAGTCTTTTTCTTTTTTAAAAAGCTTTTTGTTTAAATTTCAGAGTTGTGGGGCCAAGTGAGGATTTGCTACATAAAAAAGTTGCACGCAGGTGCAGTTTGGGCTTCTGGCTGGGCCTCTCTCTCCCTGATTGTTGCCATTCCCAGTGTGTTGCCATGTGGGGGCGGGGGGGGGGTGCCGGCCGGCCCGGGGCGCGGGCGGGGGGGGGGCGTGCCCCCCGGGGGGGGGGGGGCCCGGGCCGTGCCGGGAAACTGCGTGGGGAGGGAGGGGCATACCTCATCAACAAGGGTACCTACATGATCAATGTTTGTATACCTAATCCTGAATTGTACCCCACATCTTTATAATAAATAAATAATTTTTTTAAAAAAAGAAATCCAATCTTAAAAGCTTCCTCCAAAGAGTATATTACATATTCATAAGTTGTTAGGATATAGAGGAACCAGTCTATATGCCTGGTTTAAACAAGAAATTTAGAAGTATCCTGGAAGGATATACAGGATGTATCAAACAATGTGAACAAAGTTCCTCCAAAATATCCAAATATCTAAGAAAGGAACCATCTAATAAATATAAACTTGGTGGATTTAATTTTTTGTTACAAATAGATTTTATTGGACCTCTAAACCGCAAGTATCCACAGAAATATGCTTGTACTATGGTAGATGTAAAGATGTAGCAATCCAAATCAGAATGCTACCAATTAATCTATTCATGGACAGCTGCATTTGGAAGCCCTAGAATTATAGAGTCAGATCAGGGATCACATTTTATGGGGGAAAAGATACAAGAATTAGCTAAAAACCTAGATATATTATGGAACTTTCATATCCCTTAAAATCCCCAGGCAGCTGGCTCTATTGAAAGATGGAATGGATTATTAAAAGAAGAAATTAAATACATAGATACAAATAAGTGGCAAGAAACATTACACATAGCAAGTTGTAATCTAAACTCGAGAGGACAGCTACAAAGAACGACATCCCTCATGAAGAAATATTTCCTTAAAAGGATCTGGAAGAGTTACCTACACCAGAAGCAAATAAAAAGAATATCTTGGAACCTAGGGTATATGTTAAAGAACAACAAGATAATAAAATACAATTTTCTCCACAGGAAAACATAGCCACAGGTGATGGCAACACCTATTGGCTAAGAATGGACATTGAGCCCTTACTCAGAGGAAGGCCTCCCACCTTTACATCAGAAGAGATTAGGATCTTTCTTGTGGAACAAGAGAAAGAAACCCAAGAACAATAACTGACTCCTATAAAGAAGAGAAGCTTAAAACTCATAGTGGACTCGGGAACTGAGTGGACTTGTGGACTTGCTGCTTTATATTAGGATATACGTGTGCAGTGCTGAATTTCATGATTTTAACTTGTTAAATTTGAAAAATCAAATTATTCAGTAAAACACCTCCTCTGTTATATATTGTTACCAGGATCTACTGTATTTGGCTTCCTGTTGGCACATTTACAGAAACATAGGAAAACTTAAATAATATATAGCATGAGTTGTAACAATTTTGCAGTATGCTATGATAACACATCTAGAGGAATTAGGGGATTAATATTTTGTGTTATTAACTTTCTACTTTTTAGTTTGGTATCCCATTGGACTTGGTGTCCAAACTATTCTCCCTTATATCAAACAGGAGAGAATAACACCAACTCATCTCAGTGGCTTGAAATTGCAGTAGATGGACTAGTAAATTACACTGCATGTAAATGGAAAACACTTTAGAAGTAAGGTCTCTGAGAACTAAACGTAAGACTAGATTAGACAAAAACTATATAGTGATTGATTGGCTTTATTAGAGGTTGAGACATGCACCCTATAATGAACTATATCTCACTTTACAATATCTTTATGCCAAAATACATTTACTCAATATTTAATATATATGAAGGTGACTGGTTAGAACCCCCAGACGAAACAGTGCCCCTTGGGAGACACCAGACCATGCTCCAGGGCCTAATTTTTCTCCTTTTGTATGGTATCCTGAATCAATGCAGCACCAGTAGTATCTCCTTTAGCACTACCACTAGGGTCATTACTATTATCCCAACACCTAGTGCAACAACAAAACCTGAAACCACAGTTAAACCATTAACATGAAAACCATATCAGTATAAATTTGTTCTGTCTTTTGTTCTGACAAGGTTACCATTCCTACACTATTGGAAAGGTAAGTCACCTCATATATACCATGGAAACCTTTCAGCATCTCATATTTAATGGATCAGGACAAGATTGGTTACAAATAAGACATACTTGTACCTTAGTCTATAACCAAGATCAATGTGTTAAAAGATTTATACAATGGCTAAAAGGAACACCCAGATGGTTTGATATACAACAAAATATTCAAACATGTAAAGATAAGATAAATGAATGCTATGATCCTATGTGGTATTAATTCAATGACGAATATAGGTATTTTGTAAGCCACAAGGCTACTACCTTATTAGACCAAATATATCTTAAAGAATGTGCTACTGAAAGTAGATGTAAACTCAAACAGACTTTAGGAATCATGACCAATTAGTTATACAGTTGCCTCTTCACAGTCAACCAAATGGTTATCTTCAGTGAATAAATCATACTCCCAAAAATTGTTGCCTCAATTTTGGCATACAATCATGAACTTTTGACATCATGATGAATCCTTACCACCTATGGATGATAATGATGATTATGAGGATTATTATGAGACTGAATCAGGGGATGACACTATACCCCAAACTCCAGCCACCCACTGGAGTCAAGCTATTATGTGGAATTATATGCTCCAACCACTAAAATATACACCCTTGCCTTTTGGATACCATCAAGACTATAACCCTAAACAAGGAAATTGTACAGACCATTGTGACTATATATACAAGGTCACAGGGATCCCTAATTTTTCGATGTTTAATCAATTTGGCTGGAATACACATCAATTCCTGGACTCTTTAACAAAGGTGTTTGATATAACTGACGTAGTTCACCCAGAAAGCAGGTTTGATGCATCCCTGATTGCACCAGCAGAATTGGATTGGACTCAAAGATCTCCTCCAATGGTGATAACAGATCCCATGATGCAACCTACGTATGATGCCTCCGAGGTATATGGTGGTCACCTGGAATGCATATGCGACATTATATAAAGATTGGCAATATGTATATACTGTAGGATTCTGGGCCAATCAAACACAAATTGTCACCCAAAATAGGAGTGTCATTATGACCAATTTGGGTATGCATGAAGGTAAAAATGACCAATGAACTTAATCTCCAGTTCCAAGACCTATTGGTGAGTGACTAAATTAAAAACACATTTACTTAAGACCCTTTTGGCTTATAACTCCTGTCTATTGAAAGACCAATGGAATATAGATTATACTCAGAACTGGAGAGGGTTTATAATACATGAAAATTCATCAGCGGTGTATTGGAATACTCCCACTACCACATGAAAACAATTAGTTATTCATTGGAGATTTGGTGATGATTCTAAAACATATTAATTTGATGAGAAATTGCTGGAGAAAAAAAACTACACTATTATATCTAACCACCGAGCAAGATACAGCCTCATTCAATAATTTATCCCATTATGCAATACTTAATAATATGACCTTATGGTGGAATGTCACTTATTTTCAAAAATACAAATAACCCAGCAATGAAAATTAATCAAAAGATGTGGCAATGGGAACTAATTATACCAATTGTGGCAGCAAACACCACCATATACCCAACTGCTAAATTTAAAAAAGAAAATTGTTTCTATCATACTACAAATGGTAATTTAAAAAGGAATGACCCTAAACTTCACCGCATTCACCACCATATACATTGGTATCATGGACAACAGTATACTAATTGGGTACCTACATGTTTAGAACCCACCTTGTGGCACACAAAATATGGTTTTGAACCAACTGATACAGATCCATGGCGAATTAAATATTAACCTTACAATATAACTAATGCTGAAAATCCATCTCAAAATGCTACTCAGCTACTACATCTGTTTGATGGCATAGATGTACATGATGAATCCTCTTTCCAATTTAGGTTACATTTTCCACAATGTAACTCACCAACAGAAAAACTTTCAAAGATTTTCCAATGATTGGCCTTATCAAGGAAAAGATGCTAATTGGTGGAAAGTATATGGATTAACTCTAAAAGGTCAATATGATTCAGTCAAAAGAATTACTCCAGGGTTAACCCCATATATGTTTACCATGTTGATACCCAATGGTCCTCACTGGCAATTACAAGAATGGCCCATACATTCACCTCAGACTTAATGATAGTATTTTAAATCTTTATATACCAGAATGGATTTATCCAATATCATTTTCCAAATGTCATGTTAAACCTTCATCCCCAGGACCACATTACATGTACAGAGGCCAATGTAACGATACAGTCCATTTATGAACAGAGCATTGGAGACCACAATGGACTAAAAGGACATGTAACTCCATCACCAAGAATATTCAAATCTCCATGGTTAGTCTCATCACCACTCCATTCTTACAGGCTAATCTATAATCCTGATCTATATGGAATCAAACTGACCTTCACAAAAGATTCATTTTGGATTTATATTTTTGTTGTTCAACGCAAATTACATGCTCTGCACTTATTAGATCTCCTTCTATCGATACTCATCCTCCTCCATGTAAATTAAAACAACTGGGGATGATTATGTTAGGAGTGAGAGTTCTGTCGAATTTTTTGTGAAACATGGAACAATAGAATCACATTGACCAATTGCCGACAGAATTATTAAATTTTAAGACTGTCATCAAGGGACATATGCAGCTAATGGATAATACATTGGCTACTATATTCCAAAGTTTACAGCAGGCTCAATGGATGATTCAGTCATTGCAGGATCAACAGAATTATAATATAAAAATACTGACGACATTGAAGAAGAAAGACAAAGACCAGGGTATAAAAGTGATAAAATTTATGCAGCATTGAAAAGTGCTACAAAAAGAGGGAAAATGTAAACAAGTCCAGGCACTGTTAGACCAAGGATGGAGGGATATCAGAAACACCCCCTAATTAATGGAAGAATGGTGAATAAGTATAATGAACAGATGATACTTGACTCAGAAAAAGTGGTTGTTTGGTAGATGGTAAATGTGAAATTAATGTAATAAAAAAAAGGGATGACCAATACACTGTAACAAGAAGGGCTATTAACGTGCCTAAGAAACTTAAGGATGGAATGTTTGGTCAAGCATTAGGTAATTACTTGTTGTGGGAAACTTACCCTATAGATACAAGTCAATTGATAGAGTTTAATGACTGTATCTTATTGCTATGGATAATATAATGACCCTACCAACCTATGCAAAGGTTAGATTGTAATGAGTTCAGACCAATGGTGAAAAACTTGGGAAATTACCAGTGGATCATTTGTAGTAATGGTACTTACTAGTTGTACAATCATACTAGTGAATCAAATGCAAACTTCACATGGTGATTCAAGAAAAGCGGATGGTATCGCCTGAACTGAGAATAGACTAACTTAGATAGACATAAATCTTTGCAGGAAAACGTAAAGGCATTAGCAGAATTATATAATGAGTCAGTGAATCCCTTAAAAATGTCAAACGTCAAAACCAGATTGTAAAAGATATGATTGCGATTCTTCACGCCAATACATTGAATTTTAAGTTTAATATAACCACAGAACATAGGAGATGTACAATAGTGCAATGAATACAAAGAACGTTTGGAAAGAAATGTTTTGGTTCTTGGAAAACGTTCAATCCTGTAGAATGGATTGGTATTGGATTTTCATATGCTTGGAGACATGAAAGAGTTGATAATAGAAATTTTGTTAGTAGTGTTTGCAGTGATAATAGTTAAGAGGACTAGGTGTACAAAAATAAGAAAACTGATTCCCATAAATACAACTGTACCATTCCTCGGAATCAGAGGACATGTCAGGAGCGCTCTTGACGTAAATGTGGCCGTGTCTTAAGGCATGTAATGGGTGTAACTTAGAATGTGAGCCAAAAGCGAACGCCCTGGACTGATAACTCCAGACAGAGTAGGTCGCCCGCCTGAGTCAGATAGTTATCTATGAACCACTCTCTACACGGACTGTAGGACACTGGGATGGGACTGCACGACATCCGGTCAGGAGACAGCCGCAGACTCTGCGGGCGCATGACTCGCCGGAGTGCTCCCGCGGGACTGCCGAGGTGGGTCCCATCCCGCACTCCCGCAGGAAGGGCCGCTTGCATCCCAGGCGCCGTGGCCTCGACACCCGAGCCTCCAACAGAGTGGCCCGCGTGGTTTTGGCAAATGCGTCATGAGCGCGGAAATGCAACGGCAAAAATGCGACTCAGGGTCCGAGCGCCAGGGTCGCAACTGGCTCGAGACCTACGTCCCGGGTGAAGATCCTCCCCCTCCGCCGGGGTCGGTGCAGGCCAAGCCCCCCGGAGGCTGCGTGGCCCGGTGCCCCGCCCCGATCCCCAGGCGGCTCCGCCGCTCCCCCCCCGCCAGCCCGGAGTCTCTTCGCGTCGCCGACCACCGCGGGCCCCGTCTCAGCTGCCAGCACGCGAGGGGCACAGGACGCGCCTTCGCGTCCAGGAGGGACAGGCGAGCGCTGTCGGAGCGATCCGTCGGTGACGTGTCCACGCGAACCCACGGCCTCTCAGGGCGACTGTGTGGGCGAGCCTGAGCTCGTGGAGCCCTCCATCGCGCAGCCGCGCACGTCAGTGCTCAGCCGCAGACTGAACCCCGCAGAAAGCGACACTGGAAAAAGAGGCTCAGCCCCGCCCCGGAAGCAGGGGGGACGTCTTTTCCCGGCGCCTGTTGAGCGGCCGCTCAGCCTTTGTTCCGGCGGCTCTCAGGCGGAGCGCTGGGGCCCAGAGCTGCGAGAACTACACTACCCATGATGCTGGGCGCCGAGCGGCGGAGGCGTTGAGCCAATGAACGCCCAGGATCCGGCGTCTTTCCGTCTGTTGGATGAGGCGGGACTTCCGGCATCGCTCCGGGGACCGTCGTTTGGGTTGCACTCTGCATCTGTCCACGCCGGTTGAGTTAGGCGCGCTGGGTTCTCCTTCTGAGTAGGGGTCGTCGCTGCCCGGCAGCCGGCGGGCGGGCGGCGGCGGCGACGGCAGCTCTGCCGGGTCCCCGCCAACACTGTCCGTCCCTCCCGGCCCCGCTCCGCCCCTCTCGTAAGTGCTGCGTCCTCCGGGCCTCACCCGCCCGGGTCCTGATGCTGCCGGTGGGGCGCCTGCTCACGTCCCGGTAGCCAGACCCCAGGGTCCGAGACCGCGAGGCGCCTTGGGGTAGGGTTCTTGTTTCCGAACCTAGTGTCACGGGGGAGACGGTTTGTGTAAATCTTGTTGGGACGATTGAGCCAGGAGCGTTCTCACCTTAAATGGCAAGGTCCTCTTTACCTTTTTCTCAGGATACTGGGAGCCATGGAAGGTTGTGAACAGAAGAGGCGCGTGGTCTGAGGGAGACTTTTCAAAAATTCCAAAAAGCTGCTCATGGGTAGAACAGCCTGGAAGGGGTATGATAACGCCGAGGCGCAGGGAGGTTGAGGCCGTGTTCGAGTTCCCAGAACAGGTAAGAGTCAGCTCTAAGGACCGGAGGACTGTGAAGCAATGATAATGCAGTCATCCCCAGGTCACCTGGCTCCAGGGCTGGGTAGGGGAGCAAGGAGGCTGAACCTGTGGAGCCCCCACCATGGTCACCTGCCTCTCACAACCTTCCTCTTCCCACAGGTTCCCATGACTACAGAAGCATTTATGGGCTTCACACAGGTGAGTGGAGAGTGTTTCAGGCCCTCACGGGTGCTGACCCCAGTGTTTGTTTCTGGGATTGCATCCTGGAACTCTTCTGGCACTCTTGTAGTCTTTGGGCCAAAACAAGCATTGATCCTGGGGTCGTATGTCCAGACTAAGGGTTATATGGGGCTGTTTCTACTGTTGGAAACCAGCGTGATGAGGTGTGGAAGGCTGTCCCTGGCTTAGACACCAGATGAGCAATGCTTGAAGGCGAGACTGAGCTGGTTTAGGGAACACTAAGTCTTCCTTCTCATGGGAACTGAAAGCTGGAGTGTAGGACTCATACCAGAAATGGGTCTCAAATGTTGGGTGTCTCTTCAGGAATGAGGTAGGCAGTGGGAATTTTGGAGGTAGGTGACCTGATCCAGGTCTCATCAGGCTCCCTGAGGTGCAGCGTGAAGAAAAGACTTGATTGTGATGGATGAGATAGGAAGGCTAAGGAGAAGGCTGCTGCAATAGTCTGGGTGAGTGTTGATGGTGGTTAGACATGTGGGTGACCATGGAGGTGGTAGAAGTAGTTGGATTCTAGAGTTTTGTTTTTTTATTAAGTAGGGAAGTCTGAATTTTCAGATGTTGAGGATGAAAGAAAAAGGAGTCAAGGGGGAAAGCAAGGCATTTGGGTTTGCAGCTAGAAGTACAGATGTTCCACTAACTAGGATTGTAAAGTTGGTGGCAGGATCAGTTATTACTGGAGATATCAGAATTATTGTTTTGGAACATATTTAGGGTCTGAGATAGTGGCTCACGCCTTTAATCCCAACACTTGGGCAGGCAGAGGTGAGAGGATTGTCTGAGCCCAGGGATTTGAGACCAGACTGGGCAAGTTGGCAAGACCTTGTCTCTACAAAAAATAAAAAATTATCCGGGTATGGTGGCACACACCTGTAATCCCAGCTACTTGGAAGGCTGAGACAAAAGGATCACCTGAGCCTAGGAGGTCAAGGCTGCAGTAGCTGTAAAGATGCTACAGATGCCACTGCACTCAGCCTGGGCAACAGAGTGAGACTCCAACTCAAAAAAAAAAAAAAAAAATAGGAAAGGAAAACAAAAGTCCCACTTAGATTTTCAAAGAACAGTTAGCTTAAACATCAAGTGGGTAGTTTACTACACAGGAATAGAACTGTGGGGAAGGATTCAGGACGGACAAATTTAAAAGGTGGTGGCTGATTCTGTTTAGGGGCACAAGAGGTCATCTGGGAGAGTCATGAGGCCTGAGGTAGAGAACATCTGGGGCAGGCTTTGAATGAGGGTTAGCAGGAGAGGAAGACTGTAAATACAGCACAAGTGGAAGAGGGCTATGGGTGTCAGATCCCCAGGTGGTCTGAATGGCTGAGGTTGAAACAAGGAAGTCAACCAGGCAGGGAGGCTTTCAAAACAGGATTGGGGCTACCTCTGGCAGTGGAGACCATCAAAGCTCTGGGTAGCACTAGACCTTATTTAAATTTGCCAAGTACTCTCCAGGCTGTTGTCTTTCAAGTAACAGCAGGGAGGCCAGGGAGATGCCCATGGTGTGGGACAAGGGGTAGAAGTAGCTATGGGAGTGAAACTGTGAGTGAATGTGCTACAGAGTGATGTGCACATGGAGAGGAAGTGTGAACCAAAGGACCCTTGGTCATGGCATTGAGAAATTAAGAATGATGGGTGATCCCACGTTTGTTTGTATTTAAGAGGCAAAATCTTGGAAACCCCAGGAAAATTGTCTGACACGAGGGAATCTAGCCTTACATGCCAGGCCCAGAATTTAAATGATATCTCCCAGCCCACCTGCCTGTTAGTGCTGTGGGAGGAAACAGTGATGATGGGACCGTGAGAAGAGGAAAGAAAATCAGTGCCACCAGAGCCTGCTGTCTCCTCTGAGGTGGGGATTAGGGAAAAGGGTGAGCAAGGGAATGTTGTATGTGGGGATGAACTTGGGGCCCTAGGAAAGATGATCATGGAAAGATCTCCCCATCATGGCAGGGCTCTGTGACCTTTGAGGACGTGGCCATTTACTTCTCCCAGGAAGAGTGGGGGCTCCTTGATGAGGCTCAGAGGTTCCTGTACCGCGATGTGATGCTGGAGAACTTTGCACTTATAACCTCACTGGGTAAGGCCCTCATATCCACTCTAGTGTCCTGGTCTCTGTCTACCTTCTTTTTCCCCAGATGCATCTGTCCTTTCCGTAGCCAGATCATGGGTTCTGCTGACATCCCCACTGTCTTGGCAAATGTACCGTGGTATCAGGGATGAACTGTGTGCGCTCTCCTAGTAGCCCTGACACATGCCGTCCCAAAGCATGCAGGGAATGGTCTGGGTGTCAGGTGTCTTGTGTCAGCCTAATGCTTCTCACCTTACTTCACTCTGTCTTTGGGTTGCTATGTTTGATCCATGGCACTTTTGTGTCCAAAGTTCTGCCTCCTCCTTCTAGATGACATTTTCTTTGGCTGCCTTTGTCAGGAATTTGCAGACATTTTCCTCATCAATATTTATATGGACCATGGGCTTTTGTTGCCCAAAACTTCCTCCAGGGATCTGTGTGATATTAATTTTCTTTCCTGTGATCTCTAGGGTGCTGAGTTGTTCTGGGCCACTGCTGAATGGTCACCTGTCCTGTCTTTCCCTCAGGACTTGTTTAATTCAAGTCCCATATGGTAGTACATGTAGAGGTTCTGGGAGTTCCCTGATTGCTTCATAGGGTGAACATGGTAATATGGCCTCAGAGGATGCCTGGGCTTGATCAGTGGCAACTGGGTAAAGGCATGACATCCAGGCTGTTTTCTAATCTTATCGGGTACCTGTCCTGTGTCCACCAAAGTTTTAGTGCTAATGCCTCTGGACACACTTTATTTCTGCTTTTCCTCCTCTTGATAATTTCCTGGTTTATTTTAATCTGACATTGGGCCTTGTGTTGCTCCCACCTTTCTATCTCCCATGTGTCACTTGTTTTTCTGCCTGCTCTTTCTACCATGTTTTCCAACACTGACCCACTCACAACGTGTCATATGATGTGCACATGTCCTTGAACACAAGAACACAAATGAAATCTACTCAGCTCAAGAACTGGATATTCTTGGGCCTGGATACTACCAACCTTTAGCACAGCATGCATGTCAACAGCTGACAAGGTCTTGCTGAAGGCTTTGACAGAAGAGTAAAGTGGAAACCCTGCCTTTCCTCCATATGCTACACTCCCGCCTTGTTGTCCTTTGTCTGTTGAGGCCTTCCCATTTTGTGATCTTTAGAGGCCCAGTACTGTCAAGCAGCCCCTTTCTTACCCTGCTTCCAGCTCCCTCAGTATTGTTTCAGAGCAACACTGTGGACTCATTTCTTGATATATATGTGATGGGTCTTCCCCTTTCCCATTTTAAAATGCACCCACAGGGTTTTAATTTATGGAGGTGACTGAGTGCCAAGACAGAGTTTAGTGTCTTAACAGAAGAATTTTTTTTTCATTTTATGTGTTTTTTTATTCATCATGTTATTGTTTTTCAATACATGTATGTTTAATTATACTTTTATTTTTTAATTTTTTATTATCTTATTTCTTTTTTTTAATTATAAAGATGTAGGGTACAATTCAGGGTTAGGTATACAAACGTTGATTATGCAGGTACCCTTGTTGATGAGGTAGGCCCCTCCCTCCCCTAGCAGTTTCCCTCAACCCCCTCCCCTGACAGTTTCCCACTACTGCCAATTCCTTTCTTATAGTATTATAGTTGTTCAAGGTCTGCTTATGAGTGAGAACATATTGTACTCTGTTCTTTGTTTCAGTGATAGATCACTGAGTATGAGCGACTCCAATCCATCCAAGTTGCTGCGAAGTCTATATGTTTGTCTTTCTTTATGGCTGCATAACATTCCATTGTGTATATGTATCACATTTTTTTATCCAGTCCAGCTTTGATGGGCAACATGGTTGGTTCCATGTTTTAACAGAGGAATTTAATATGCACAGTGGTAAAAGAACATGATTACCATGCCACTGAAGGCTATGTGACAACATGCCCAGTGGTCAAGAGGAGAAAGCAAGAGAGACGGGAAAACAAGCCATAGCTTTGATTGGGGTTTCTGCAGGAAAGGTAGGGCATGGTAAACAGTGTAAGATTGGATGATTTGAGTAATTTCCAAAGGCTTTCAGGAAAAGAAGATGACTAGCCTTAGTTGTATGCTACTTGAACTTCGGATGGCTAGGGCAAAGGAAGTATTCTCCTGAAGTGTCCAGGCCACATCAAAAGTGTGATTTGGCCAAGCACAGTAGCTCGTGCCTGTAATCCCAGCACTTTGGGATGCCAAAATGGGAGGATTGCTTGAGCCCAGGATTCGAGACCAGCCTGGGCAATATAGCAAGACCTCATCTCTACAAAAAATTTGTGCACATGTAGTCCCACCTATTCAGGAGGTTGAGGCAGGAGGATTACCTGAGCCCAGGAGGTTCAGGCTGCAGTGAGCTGTGATCATCCTCACTGCAGCCTTAGCAACTGAGCAAGACCCCAACTCAAGACAAAAACAAAAAATGATTTGGAATATGGGCTCTGGATTGGCTAATTTGTGTTCAAATGGTATGCTCCCAGGTGAGCCCTTTGCTATCTCTTAAGAATTAGCTAGCTCTGGGAGCAACATTCTCCCCCAGCCAGCAGAGTTTTTAAGATGTCAAAATACCATATTATACACACAAAAAAATTTTTTTTTGAGCCACAGAGTCTCACTCTCACCCAGGCTGGAGTGCAGTGGCATGATCATGGTTGCTGCAGCCTTGACTTGCTGGGCTCAAGCAATCCTAATGCTTCAGCATTCCGGAGTAGCCAGAACTACAGGCACATACCACCATGCCCAGCTCATTTTTCTACTTTTTTATAGAGACAAGGTCTTGCCAAGTTCCCCGGGCTGGTCTCAAACCTCTGAGCTCAGGCAGTCCTCTTGCCTCTGCCTTCCAAAGTGTTGGGATTACAGGCGTGAACCACTATGCCTGGCAGACAATGTTTTTTTTAAATGATTAATACATTCCCACCATAGTCGACTTGCATTTAATTAGCATTTCTCTGCTTTCAGTTTGTTGGCATGGAAAGGAGGATGAAGAGACACCTTCTGAGCAAAGTGTTTCTTTAGAAGGTATGTCACAGATCAGGACTCCAAAGGCAAGTCCATCCACCCAGAAGAATTACCCCTGTGACATATGTGTCCCAATTGTGACTGACATTTTGCAGCCGGCTGATCTACTTGGACAGAAACCATACTTGATGGGGGCATGTACAATTTTTAACCAGAACCAGAAGCACCACGGTGCAGAGAAACTCTTGGAAAGGGACATGGACAAAGCCTCATTTGTGAAGCACTTCCTATTCCAGGTGTCAGGGAAGCCCTTCCCTAGTTGGGAGGTTGAGAAGGACCTTCCAGACACATTGGGCCTTCTTCAGCCCCAGGCTTTTCCCAACTGTGAGAAGCCAAACAAAATCACCGAGTGTGAGGAGGCCTTTCACATCGGAATGAGTCATTACAAGTGGGATGAATGCAGAAAAGATTCCAACCGCAAACACACTCTTATTCACCCAATAATTTGTGCTGAGCAAAGGCTCTGTGAATCTGCCAAATGTAGGAAAGCCTACCGCTGTGAGATCTCACTTGTTCAGCTCCAGAGAGTCCATACTGGAGAAAGACCTTATGAGTGCAGTGAATGTGGGAAATCTTTCAGCCAAACCTCCCACCTGAATGACCATCGGAGAATCCACACTGGAGAAAGGCCTTATGTGTGTGGTCAGTGTGGAAAATCATTTAGCCAAAGAGCTACCCTTATTAAACATCACAGAGTTCATACTGGAGAAAGGCCTTATGAGTGTGGTGAATGTGGGAAGTCTTTTAGCCAAAGTTCCAACCTTATTGAACACTGTAGAATTCACACTGGAGAAAGGTCATATGAATGTGATGAATGTGGGAAAGCTTTTGGATCCAAATCTACTCTTGTTCGGCACCAGAGAACTCACACAGGAGAAAAGCCTTATGAATGTGGTGAATGTGGGAAATTCTTTACACAAAGCCATAGTCTGCTTGAACACCGCATAATTCATACTGGAGCAAGGCCTTATGAGTGTGGCCAATGTGGGAAATCATTTAGCCTAAAGTATGGCCTCATCCAACACCAGTTAATTCACAGTGGAGCTAGGCCTTTTGAATGTGACCAGTGTGGAAAATCTTTTAGCCAAAGGACCACCCTAAATAAACACTACAAAGTTCATACTGCAGAAAGGCCTTATGTGTGTGGGGAATGTGGGAAAGCTTTTATGTTCAAATCTAAACTTGTTCGTCACCAGAGAACTCACACTGGAGAAAGGCCTTTTGAGTGCAGTGAATGTGGGAAATTTTTTAGACAAAGCTATACGCTTGTTGAACACCAGAAAATTCACACTGGATTAAGGCCTTATGACTGTGGTCAGTGTGGGAAATCCTTTATCCAAAAGTCTGGCCTCATTCAACATCAGGTAGTTCACACTGGAGAAAGGCCTTATGAGTGTGGCAAATGTGGAAAGTCCTTTACACAACACTCTGGCCTCATTCTCCACCGAAAATCTCACACCACGGAGAGGTCTCATGAAAGCAGCAAATGTGGAAAAGCCATCAGCCCAAGGTCTAATGTTGTTTAGCCAATGAAAGTCCACGCTTGAGAAAGGTCTTCTACCTGAAGGAAATGTGCTGTTTTTATTCAGTATTATGGCATAGAGAGCCTTTGTGAGGAAGCCGTCGGCCTGAAGTTGAACCTCATACTTCCAAATCACCAGAGGCGTGAGAGTCCCCTAAGTTCCAGGCACATGTGAGACTTTCAATAGCAGCTGTGCACATTCTAGGCTGCCCAAGGCCCTTGCCAGAGTCAAACCATACTCTGGTAGAAGCCGTCTCCCTTCTACCACCTTGCACAGGGGGAATTGGTCACCGTGACTTGGTAAGACAAGGCAGATACTGTGTTTTCATCCCTTGAAGGGACTCTTAAGCAGTTTGAGGGGAAAATTCATTTTCTTTTCTGACTGATTAAAGCAAATATTTGACTCAGTTTGGGCCAGTAAGATCCAGCCTGGGTTCTGGAGGCTTATGTGGAAGACTTCCTTCTTTCATGGAAATTCTTGGTCTCACATGACACTTACTGGTAATTTTTCCAGCCTCCAAATCACCAATTGGTAATTGGCTGCCTGACATTGCTCTGGTCTGTATGCTAATAAAGGCCTTACTGTTAAATCTACCTGTAATCTTGGGGTTTTGTTTACTGTGTGGAGTGGCTAGAAAACAGACTTGGGCTCTGTGTGAAGGAATGTACAGCTTTTGTTGGGGCCCCACCTTTGTGGGCCTATGCAGTAAAAATAAAAGTAGTTCTCTGGTTTGTCAAATTTTCCTTGCAGCTCAATGCATGGCTTTGTGGTCCTAATTTGTGGCCTTGGTGTCTCCTTTTTTTGCAAAACCAAAGGTCACCTTGAGGAGGGTCAATTGTTAAGACAAATTCCGGTATTTCTGGGCATAGGATGAATTTGTTGTTTTGTTCCTGCAGGCTGTCACATAATGCCCAGTACTGTTAAGGGGAAGCTTTTCCCTAGGTTCTGCAAGAAACCATGTGCCCTGATGTCCATAACGCTATAGATAGTGTCAGTCATGAACTGATGAGAGCTAGGCATGAGCTATAATTGGTATAGAAGTATTGGGTGTGATTAATAGTGGAGAATCCTGCAGCAAAACAAATGTGCCTCTGGTGTAAGTGCATCCACACATCTAGTGACTGGATGTGTCTTGGTTTATTTCCCTATACTAAATGTGACAGTGCAGGCTTGGAAAGAACAGCCCATGAGGGTCAGAGCATGGAGCCAGGTGCACATTTTGGCACAACCTGAAGGCTCACATAGGGTGGTTGTGAGTGCAAGACCATTAGGGGGCAGTGAAGCAGAGAGCCTGGGTAGCAAAAGCCTTCACTTGAAAAACGGTATTCCCTATCAGGCTTTTTTCTCTACCACAATTACAGTGTCCCACGTCTAGAGGCAAAGTTTGCCCCCTCTTTGCTCCCCAAAGGGAACTCAATCTTGGGTCTCTGTACCTTTCCCAGTGATCGAGCAAAAGGTTCTAATATCCAACAGCCCAAAGCCAACTTGCTGGGTCTGACTTGCCAGACATTGGTGCCTTTTAAGAACACGACTATGACGTTCACCTGACAAATGTAGACATTTGGACCTGGCCCAGAAGATGCTGTACCTGAGTGTGAGACTGGAGAACCGTGAGCTTGTGGTCTTGCTGGGAGAGGCTTCACTTCTGTTCCATGTGGGTGACTCCAGTCCTCCTTGATTCCACCCTCTTGTACATGCCTGCCTGGTAAGCAAAGCCTCTTGAGCCTTTCTCCCAGTAGCCACAGGTCCTGCTGTAGTCTGTATTCTGGTCTCATCTTTTTGCCCGGTCTCCTTGTGTCTGCATCAGAGATCTGAGGGGTTAGAGACATAGTACTTGTAACACAAATGCTTACCCCAGTGCTCTGCACACTCTGGCCTCAGTCTGAGATCCTTCTGGAATCCAGAGAAGAAATTGATCTTGATTGATCTAGCCTGGTTTGGTCAAGTGTCCCCACAGACCAGTTAGCAGGACTGCAAGTGATAGGCTGTTCTCAGAGAAGGGGCTGAATCAGTAGGGCCTCCTAAGTAGCATTTCCCATTTCCATGAATGCCCCCAGGTATCTTCTTAAATAACTCAATATTGGCTAAAAACAAAACAAGAAACCTCCTGTGCCAACAAGATCTTGTTTCCTGAGGCCTAGGCTATACTCTTGCAGTGCTATGGGAAATGATTTCAGATGGCATCAGGTGGCATGGGGAGATAACCTAAGAAAGCCTACCCTGTTCCCCTTCTCTTTTCCTCCTGAATGTTTTCAAGAAGTAATTTTAGTTCGGTGTTCAGTCATTGATGTCCCCTGACTGGCTAATTTCTATTTTCTGTGAAGGAGCAGGTAGCATGAACTCACTGGAGCTTAATGGCAGTATTTTTTGTTTGTTTTTATTTCTTGAAGTTACTTACTGGGAGTGCATAGTAGATATTGTCCTTTGAGGATAATTTATCATTTGTTGCAAGTCAAACTGCTTTTCCCACTTACCAGAGCAATCTAAGTTTCCCTTGTAAAATGAATCTAAGATTCATAAAAAGTAGGCTTGTATACACTGAAACTAGTAGTAATAATGGCCACAGCTAATGTCCCCTGACAATGACTAATGTCAAGCCTGTCTCAGGCACTATTCATGACCACTCACATTTACAGCTCATGACATTCTGTCCTCTCAAAGCCAGAAAAATTCAGCCAGTGCAGTGAAACATTCATAAAGCTCAACTTACTCAATTTAGAAGATACCCCTTTATTATGAGATGCTGTCCTCTGCCTTTGGTGGTAAAAATCCTTATTCTTGTAAAATGTGGATGACAGTAGATGAGAGTTGATATCTGAAATGTCTAGGGACCAAATCCCTGTGTGACCTTTTTTTAGTGGTTCATGAAATGCTGATATCTGGGAGTCACCCAGAAATCATCCCCTTCTATAGGTTCCTTTTCCTCCCTTCCCTGTGTTAAATCCCACACACATTCCCCCCTCACCTCCATATCCCACTTCTCCAAAGCTGCTGGCCCCACACAGCAGTTGTGAGTCATTTTCTCCTTTAATTAGCACCTGAAGACTTGCTCTGGAAGCAGACCACATGGTGTTAAGTTCCAGCACTGTTGTTTGTAAGCTGTGTAACTCTGGGTAGGGTAATGAGCCTCTGGTGTCAGGTTCCACTTTGGTAAAATGGGGTATTATGGTATCCACTGCACAGGATTGTTATTAGGGTAATTTGTTTAATGTATGATAAGTGCATGGAAAAGGGACTAGTGCTCCCTGACTATGTGGGTATTAGTGGTTATCATCCCTGCTGCCACCATCATCATCATCATCATAGTTGTCATCAGCAGCAGCAGCAGCATGCCTGGACTTGGTGTGTTTTAGAGCAAATAACCAAATTCATGTTGAAAATAAAGCCTGTGCCAGGCACAGTGGCTCATGCCTATAATCCTAGCACTGTGGGAAGCTGAGGTGGGAGGATTGTTTAAGCCTAGGAGTTTGAGACCAGCCTGGGCAACATAGCGAGACCTTGTCTCTACAATAAATGAAACATTATCCAGGTGTGTTGCAGCTTGCCTATAGTTTCAGCTACTCGGGAGACTGAGGCAGAAGGATCACCTCAGCCCAGGAGATTGAGGCTACAGTGAGCTGTGATCATGCCACTTGCACTCCAGCCTGGGTAACAGAGTGTGACTCCTACACACACACACCCTCTCCTCTCCTCTCCCTCACGCCTATAATTCCAGTACTTTGAGAGGCTGAGACAGGAGGATTGCTTAAGCCCAGGAGTATTATGTTCTACAACACATCAAAAAATTAGCCAGGAATGGTAGTGTGTGCCTGTAGTCTCAGTTACTCAAGAGACTGAGGCAGGAGGATCACTTGCTGGGATCCCAGAAGTTGAGCCCAGGAGTTTGAGTCTCAGAGGGAGAGAGGGAGAAGGGGAGAAGGGAATGGGGAAGAGAGGGAGAGAGGGAGAGGGAGAGAAACAAATAGTTAATGCAATTGGCCCTGTGAAACTCTGACATCGTACTAAGACACCTTTAGGGTAATGACAGTGGAGACTTTTAGAGAGTAGAATGCCAATTACCCTAAGCAGCACAGAAACATTTTACTATCAGAGTATAAAGGAATAACACAAGAAGTCCTTGTAGGACAGCTTATTATTAGGTTTACCATTAATACGGCATTAACCAAGAAAAAAGATCTGAAATTTTGGAGATTTCTAACAATATTTTGGTGGAGTTGCACAGTATGTTGAAAGTATTGGATATATAATAAAATCTTGATATATTTCTTGGGCCTGGCAGTTATGTTGTTGGAGGATATGAAATAAGCCAGTAAAGTATATGTAAAGATTAGTGTTATTTGCATGTAGCCAGGGAGAAGGAGTCAGTGGCTATAGTCAGAGATGCAGAGGTCCTAGTGGAAATCTGCAGAAGGCAGTAGTAGAAAGCACTGGAGAGTAAGTGGTCTTCTTTCTAGGGGTTTGAGGAGTAGACTGATACGAAGCAGGTGCCTCCTAGGGAAAGCAATAATCTCCATTAATTTTTAAATTGGGCCAGGCATGGTAGCTCATGCCTGTAATTCCTGAACTTTGGGAGGCCAAGGGGAGAGGACTGTTTGAGCCTAGGAGTTCAAGACCAGCCTAGGCAACACAGCAAGGCCTGTTGTCCCAGCTACGCAGGAGGCTGAGATAGAAGAGATCTCCTGAATGCAGGAGGTCAAGGCTGCAGTGAGCTGTAACTGTGCCATTGCATTCCAGCCTGGGTAATAGAGTGAGACCCCATCTCAAAAAAAAAATAAAATAAAATCTGTACAAATTAAAAAAGGTACACCCATTACTACCCTCAAAGACTTCACTGATGAGGATTTGACATCATCTCACACTTCCTAGAGTCTCTGGACCATTTACGATACTAGAAACTGCCCCTCATGGCCCTGTGCTCTACATTAAAACAGGAATTGCTGGTTACATGTTGGACTCTCATAGATATAGAGGATCTCACAGACACTTAGTCTGTGGCCTTCCATATCTAACTGCCCTTAATGCTTTGGAACATCAAAATAGGACTCCACAAGCTCAGCTCAATCATCAGCATCTTCTCAATACAGGATGGAGCCAAACCTGGCCTTCTGGCATATTCCACCAGTAGGGGGGAGCGACCTCCTCTGTTCTCAGTCTCTTGACAGTTGCCATTGTGCTGGAGGATGTCACCCTCCCCCAGACCCCTTGGTTAGGTGGGGAGCCCCTTTGGAATAACAGAGTGAACAGCAATGGGAGTTTGTAGACTGTACCAATGGCACTTTTAACCATCATACATGATGGGCCTCAGTGGAATGTTGCTGCTTTCTAGCTTTAGCCTGCTAAAGGACAGGGTCCAAGAGATAACACACTTGGCCAGACTTCAGGCAGTCATTGTAGCATTGGATGCCCTTGTCAAGAAATTGTCCCATCTTTGCACTTATTACAAACTCTTGGGCCATTGCCTAAAAGCTTTTCCCTTTAGGGTAGAAGATATCACCTAAGAGGATATCATCTCAGGCCAAGATTTTGCTGTTGGAGGTGACTTCATCCCCAGCACTGGAGATAGCTTCACTTTTTGCGCTTAAACCTCTGCCCCGGCCAGGCTCAGTGGCTCAACCTATAATCCCAGCACTGGGAGGCTGAGGTGAGTGGACTGCCTAAGCCCGCAGGTTTGAGACCAGTCTGGGCAACTTGGCAGACCTTGTCTCCATCATAATTAAAAATTAGCCGGGCTTGGTAGCACATGCCTGTAGTTCCAGCTACTTGGAAGGCTGAGGTGAAAGTCTCACCAGAGCCTAGCAGGTCTGGAGTGGCTGCGAGCATGCCTGGGCGATGGAGACTCCAACTCAAATAAATAAATAAATAAATAAACCTCTGCCCCATGAACTGAGTCTTCTAAGGTGCAATTTGGACAAAGTACATTTATGGCTTTTCTTTATTTAATGTTAGAGAGTCTGATTTTTCCTGAGCTTGCTATCAGCTCATGAGCCCATGAGCCTGGGATACACCTTGCTTTATACCAACACAATCACCCACATACTCCTATGCCTAAAGGGGTATCTGGTAGAGGTTATCACTACTGTACCTTTTATCTTTTTGTTATACAAAGAACTTTAGTACTGTAAAATAAAAGAAAATCTCAAGACCTCCAAACCTACCAACGGGAGAGGTAAGACTGAGAACCGAGTGACGCACTACCAACCTTTTTTCCAAACAATAGTCATGACTTCACAACCCCTGAAGGAGCAAACGAGCCCACCTGACACCGCCAGCAACCAAGGGCCGTGGCCCGACCCGGCCTGTCTCTAGGGTTCCGAGTGGAGGGTCAGCAGCTGCTCCAAGACTTGAGGGGCCAGCCCGGCCGTTGCGCAGCCGTTTCCGGCGGGGGGTCCTCGTGGGGGTCGAGCCGCCCGTAGAGCCCCGGATCCCGGTGGGTAACGTCTCCTGCACACCCGCCGGGACGACCTCGGGGCGGCCCTCACGCAGGACGGGTCCTCACTTGGCCTCCGGGACCCCACGGGCCTCGAAGCCCCGCCCGGCCTGGAGTCTCCCGTCGCTGACAGAACCGCCGACGCGCCGAGACGGATCCAACAGTCTCAGCCGCCAGCACCGGCGGAGCAGAGGACGCGCCTTCGCTTCCCGGGGCAACCTGTCGGGGGACGTGTCCACGCGGATTCGCGGCCTTTGGGGCCGACAGTGTCCCTACTGGGAGCACCTGAGTTTGATGAGCTTGACATCACGTCTCCACACACGTCGGCGCTCAGCACCAGACGAGCTCCCAGCCGAAAGCGGCTCCGGGACATAGAGGCTCAGCCCCGCCCCGCTCTGGAAGACGCTGACAGTTATCCCCAGCTCCGCGAGGGCGGGGAAGGATGCTGCGTACCTGACCCAAGACCGCGTGGCCGCGCCGGGAACTGCATTACCCAGAAGGCTCTGTCCCTAGCTGCAAGGACGCTGGGCCAATGAGCGCTCAGAACAGGCCCGTTTTCGGCTTTAGACCAAAGGATCGGGGCAGGACATCCGGCGTCGCTCCAGTGGCGCTCGTTTCAGCGGCGCTTGAGTTCGTCCACGCCATCGGCGCTGGGTGCGCGCTTTGTTCGGCGGGAGGGACTAGAGCGAAAAGGCGCGAGGGGAGGGGTCCTCTCAGCTGAACAGCGGCTGGTTTGCCCGCGTCCCCGCCCGGGTCGCTCGCCGATCCCGGCCCCGCTCCGCCCACAGAGTCCGATGGCGGCAGCCGCGCAGAGGGACCCGGCTCGGGTAAGTGCTGCGTCCTCCCGACCTCACTCGCCGTCACCCCCATCCGGAGTCTGAGGACCCGGGAGGGCGCGCCCTCTGGGGTCGCTACCGTCGAGATCTCCGTGGTCAGTACGGGGCCTTGGGGGTGGGGGTCCCTGTTCCAGAACTAGAGTGATGAGGTGGGGGAGAGTGTGGCAGGCAGAGGTGCCGGCGTTTGTGAAGTAGTGAAGGTTGAGTCAGGAACGCTCACGCCTGAAATGGCAAGGTGAGGAGGGTTCATTCTCAGGACGCTGGGGCCCTGGAGGGTTGTGCGCAGAAGTGCATGGTACAAAGGCCGCTCAGAGTTAGAACAGACTAGAACTGAACAACACTAAGGCACAGGGAAGTTGAGTCCTGGTGTAAGAGTTACCACTTAAGACTGGAACACTGAAGACTCAAAAGTAATGTAGGCATCCTCAGCTCACCTGGCTCTGGCCTGGTCGTGGGGGGGTGGTGATACAGGGAAGCCTGAATCCGCGAATCCCTGCCATGGTAACTTGTCTCTCAAGACTTTTCTCTTTCCACAGGTTCCCTTGACTACAGAAGCACCTATGGACCTTACAAAGGTGAGTGAAGCATGTCCCAAATTCTCAGCGCTCCTGACTGCGTCCTGAGGATTTTTTTGTGAACCTCTTTTGCCACTCATCCCCTCCTTGAACCTAAAAACCCTTAACAAACCCCAAGCCTTGATTCTAGACTGGGGGATTACTTGCATTAGGTCCTATTACTGGCAGACAGCGGAATGGGGCGTGAAAGGTTGTCCTGAGCATAGGGAGCCAAATGTGTAAGGTTGGAGGTGAGGCTGATCTGGTTCAGGGAAACCCAGGTTGCCTTTCTTTCTCATGGGACTTTCTTTCTCATGAGAGCAGCAGGGCAAGATTTAGACCTGGAATGGATCTGTAAAATTAGATGTCTATTCTGGAGGTGACAGGGGCAATGGGAGGTTTAGAGAAGAGGAGGGAGATTATCAGAGGCTGGTCTTAACAGGCTTCCTGTTAACCATAGTGTAGGGAATACTCTGTGCCTGTGAGGGAGGTGATAGAAAGACCAGGGAGAAGGCTACTGCAGTAGTTGAGATGAGTGTTGATAGTGGCTGGATCCCTGTGGTGGAGGTGGAAGAAGTAGTTAGATTCTGGGTTTGTTTTTTAATTAGAGCTGCCTGGATTTTCAGATTTTAGGGTGAGAGGGAAAGGTGGTAGTTAAGACTTACTCCAGGCTTTTTGAGTTTAGCATCTGGAAGGATGGAAGTTTTATCAACTAGAATGTAAAGTTGGTAGTAGGGCTAATTTTCACTGGAGAGATCAGGAGTTTTGTTTTTAGCTATTGTCCTAATCTGAGATGTTCTGTAGAACATGGAGAGGTCAGGTACATGGCTGGCCACATAGGTCTGGAATTCTGGGGAGTGGTTAAAGGTGGAGAAATTTAAAAGGTGGTGGCCAGTGTTTATCCCAGTGTATAGCCTGGGTCACAATTAGGAGTGGGAATCCTAGTCATAAAGGTAAAGCTGTTAACAGCCCAGGAAAGGAAAGTGAGGGCTATGACTGCGTCTTGTGCTTGGACACCTGGGTAGAGGTGGGAGAGATGTGGCTGTGGGAAAGGTATAGGAAAGAGGATGATCTGGCAGGTGGTCAAGGCTTCCAAGGCATTAGGGACATAAGACAGGCATAGTAATATTTTGTAGAAGGTGATACTGAGGCCAGGTACAATGAGTCCCTGCAAAATTCATACGTTTAAACCCTAATTCCTGTGTGATGGTATTGGGAGGTGGGGACTTCGGGAGGTAATTAGGTCATAAAGTGGAGCCTCCATGAATGGGATTAGTGAGTGCCATTAAAAGAAAATGCCAGAGAACTAGGTAGTGCTCTTTCTCCATGTGAGGATACAAGAAATCAGCAGTCTGTAACCTAAAAGAGTCCCCATCAGGCTTCCAGCTTCCATGCTGGTGCTCTGATCTCAGGCTTCTAGCTTCCACATGTATGAGAAATAAATTTCTGTGGTTGATAAGCCACCCAGTTTATTGTATTTTGCTATAATAGCCCAAACTTACTAAGATACTAGGATTAGTGCTTACTCACCATGCTATTGCCTCAGGATTTTGTTGTGACTCTCAGTGTGTCTGTGGTGGTGGTGGGAGGGATATTAATCAAGCAGATGGATAAGCGTAGGGTACAAGTGTTCATCTGTGCAAATCACTGGGTCTGGGGTGGAGAGCCTCTGAGTTTCTGAGCCATTGAAGCCACTGATTTTGAATGAGGGTTAAGAGGTGAAAGGATGGCTGTGACTGAAGAGAGGACAGCAAGTGTATCACAAGTGGAAGAGGGTTATGGGTGTCTGAGATCCCCAGGTGGTTCTGGATGGCTGAGGTTGAAACAAGTAACGGAGTCATACAGAGAGGCTTTTAGAGCAGGATGAGGGCTTTGACAATAGAAACCGTTGGAGCTATTGGTAGCACTGGACTCTGTCTCAATTTGCCAAGCACTCTCTGGATGCCTTGTGCTGAGTAACAAGTGGGGAGGCCAGGGAGATGCCTATGGTGTGGGGCAGAGGGATGGAGGTGGTTGTACAAGTGAGACTGTGTGAGTGAGTATACTCCAAAGAGTGATATTCACATGGAGAGGGAGTGTGAACTGAAGGACCCAGGCCCCTGGCCTTGAGGACATAAGGGTGAAAGGTGAACCTACATTTGGTTGTATCTGGGAAGTACCATCTGGAGGATTCTTGGGGAATTGCCTGACAGGAGGGTATATAACCCTATATTCCAGGCCTAACATTTAGACAGTGTCTCCCTACCCACCTACTGGTTGGTGCTGTGGAAGAACACAGTGACCATTGGACCATAACGAGAAAGTGGGCATTGGTGGCACCAGGGCCTATATTTCCTCTGAGGTGGGGATAAATGAGTAAGTGTATAAACTTGATTGTAGTGTGACCTGTCCCCATCATGACAGGGCTCTGTGACCTTTGAGGACGTCGCCATTTACTTCTCACAGGAAGAGTGGGGAGTTCTTGATGAGGCTAAGAGGCTCCTGTACCTTGAAGTGATGCTGGAGAACTTTGCGCTTGTAGCCTCTTTGGGTAAGGCCCTCAAACCAACCCCAGTGTCCTGGTCTCTGTCCTCTTTTTCTCTAGAGATAGCTCAACCCTTCCCATAGCCAGATCTTGGATTCTGCTGACTTCCCCATTTTCTTGGGATGTTTGCAATGGGTGCCAGCACTGAGCTATGTGTACTGCCTGAGCAGCCCTAACACTTGCTGCCCCAGGTGGTCTGAGAGGCAGGTGTTTTGCGGTTAGTCAAATGAATATTTTTTTCTTGCTTGTCTTTTCCTATGTCATGATTGCTGCCTGTGTCATGATCGCAGGCATTGTCATGGTCTATACCTATGGGGACCATGAGCTATTTTACCCACTCCCTCCTTCTCATTTTTTTTTAATAATAATAATTTTCTTTTTTATGGGCTATTGTGTGCCAAGTTGCTCTGCATTAGTGCTGACTGCTCACATGTTCTATCTTTCCTAGGACTTGTTTCACTCAGGTCCCACATAGACAACTGAGGGCGTGGGGAGGCCTGGGCCTTTTGAGTGGCAGTTAGGGGAAGGCATGACATCTGAGATGGGGATGAATGAATAGGTGGGTGAACTTGATTGTGGAGGTATTGATTGTGTAGTGACTTACCCCCATCACGACAGGGCTCTGTGACCTCTAAGGCGATCACCATTTTCAAATCATTTTAGGAACCCTTCCTGTGTTCAACACTGTTGGGGTATACATGACACTGACCAAACCTCATTTCTACATTTCCCCACATTTAGTACATTTCTTTTTTATTTTTATTTTTATTTTTTTTGAGTTGGAGTCTCACTCTGTTGCCCAGGCTGGAGCGCAGTGGCATGCTCCCAGCCACCGCAGCCTCGACCTGCTGGGCTCCGGTGATCCTTCCACCTCAGCCTTCCAAGTAGCTGGAACTATGGGCGCGCTCTACCACACCCGGCTAATTTGATTTACCTTAGAGACAAGGACTCGCCAAGTTGCCCCGGGCGGGTCTCAAACCCATGAGCTCAGGCAGTCCATTTGCCTCGGCCTCCCAAAGTGCTGGGATTACAGGCTGAGCCACCAAGCCCGGCATGGTACATTTCTGTCTTGGTATTTTATGTGTGAGTTCCAGCACCTAGTTACCTCCACCTTTCTGGCTTCTGTGCATTACCTGCTGTTATGCACTGCTTCTTCTACAGTGTTTTCCAACATGTACACACACACACATACACACACAATGCCTCATTACCTATGCACATATGATTACATAAAACTGAGCACTTAGTTTCAACTGGATTTTCCTGGGCTTGGTCACAACCAAACTTCTGCCCAGCATGCAGGACCAGACACAGTCCTACTGAAGACTATGTGATGAGTTTTAGGGCTGTGGGGGCTACTCAAGGATAACTTTTGAGGCTGTTGGTAAAGGAGTGGTTTGGATACACTGCCTCTACTTGTGCTGCATCCCATCTTTGTGTCCTTCATCTGGTGAGGCCATCCCCATTTTGTGATCTTTAGAGGCCCAGTATTGCCAACCAGCCCCTTCCTCAACTGCTCCCAGATCCCTTATCCTAAGAACAAACCTGTAGAACCATTCCTTTTATGTGTGTGTAGTGGGGCTTCTTGCTGTCAACATAGTCAACTTGCATTTCATCAGCAATTCTCTGCTTTCAGGTTGTGGGCATGGAACAGAGGATGAAGAGACACTTTCTGAGCAGAATGTTTGTGTAGGAGTATCACAGTCTAAGGCAGGTTCATCCACCCAGAAGACTTACCCCTGTGAGATGTGTGTCCCAATCCTGAAAGATATTTTGCAGCTGGCTGATCTGTCTGGGCAGAAACCATACTTGGTTGGAGCATGTGCAAACCGTCACCAGCACCAGAAGCCTTACAGTGCAAAGAAACCTTTGAAGAAGGACATAGACAGAGCCTCATATGTGAAACATTGCCTATTCCGTGTGTCAAGGAGGCCCTTCCTCAGTTGGGAGGTTGGGAAGGATGTCCCAGCCATGTTGGGGCTTCTAAGGTCCCTGATCTTTCCCAAAGGTGAAAAGCCCAACAAAATCACTGAGTGTGGGGAAGACATTCACAATCAAAAAAATCATCACAAGTCAGAGAAATGTGGGAAAGCTTCCAGGCATAAACACACTCCTGTTCACTGCTCAAGAGTCTATGCTGGAAAAAAGCTTTATGAGTGTAGCAAATGTGGGAAAGCCTTCCGTGGCAAGTATTCACTTGTTCAGCACCAGAGAGTCCATACTGGAGAAAGGCCTTGGGAGTGCAGTGAATGTGGAAAATTCTTTAGCCAAACCTCCCACTTGAATGACCATCGGAGAATCCACACTGGAGAAAGACCTTATGAATGCAGTGAATGTGGAAAGTTCTTTAGACAAAACTCTAGCCTTGTTGACCACCAGAAAATTCACACTGGAGCAAGGCCTTATGAGTGTGGTCAGTGTGGGAAATCCTTTAGCCAAAAAGCCACCCTTGTTAAACACCAAAGAGTTCACACTGGAGAAAGGCCTTATAAGTGTGGTGAATGTGGGAATTCCTTTAGTCAAAGTGCCATTCTTAATCAACACCGAAGAATTCACACTGGAGCAAAACCTTATGAGTGTGGCCAGTGTGGAAAATCCTTTAGCCAAAAAGCGACCCTCATTAAACACCAGAGAGTTCACACTGGAGAAAGGCCTTATAAGTGTGGTGAATGTGGGAAATCATTTAGTCAAAGCTCCATCCTTATTCAACACCGGAGAATTCATACTGGAGCAAGGCCTTATGAGTGTGGACAATGTGGAAAGTCCTTTAGCCAAAAATCAGGCCTAATTCAACACCAGGTAGTTCACACTGGAGAAAGGCCTTATGAATGTGACAAATGTGGGAATTCCTTTAGCCAGTGCTCCAGCCTCATTCATCACCAAAAATGTCATAACATGTAGAAGCCTTATGAAAGCAGGAAATATGGAAAAGCCTTCAGCCCAAGTTCTAACATTGTTTAGCCACTGGAAGGCCACACTTGAGAAAGGCCTTTGTCCTGCAGAGCATGTGCTGTCTTTCTTCAGTATTATGATGCAGAGAGCCTTTGTGAGGGAGCCATCTGCCTGAAGTTGAATTTCATATTTTCAAACCTCCAGATTCCACATGAGTTCTAGGCATGCATGAGACTTACAAAAGCATCCCTGCATATCCTAAGCTGCCTAAGACCCTTGCCAGAGTTATATCACTGCCAGTTACTTTGGTAGAAGCTGTCTCCCTTCTGCCACCTTGCACAGTGGGCATTGGTCACTCTAACATACTAAGGCAAGGCAGGTATGTGTATGTTCTCCCATTTCTTGAAGGAAATTATGAACAGTCTGAGCCTTTAGGAGGAATTCATTTTCTGAGTGATTAAAGCATACATCTGACTCTTAAGTTTTGGTCAGAAGGACCCAGTTTGGGTTCTGGAGGGTTATATGTAAGGCTTGCCTTCTTCATGAAAAGTCTTAGTCTCACATGACACTTGGTAATATTTCCAGCCTTCAGGTCAGCTGGTAATTGGCTGCCGCATGTTACTGTTTTGTGTGCTAGTAAAGGCCTTCCTGTTAAATCTACCTAAAATCTTAGGGTTTTGCTTGCTGTATAGGGTGGCTAGAAAACAGACTTGGGCTCTTTATAAAGGAAGGTACTGCTTTTGTTGGGCCTCAACTTTGTCTGTGTAGGAAAAGCTAAAAGAAAGTTCTTATTCTGGTTTTGGTCAGATTTGTCTTGCTGCCCAAGAACTTGGAAATTGCAAGGATTTTGTCCTAATTTGTGGCCTGGATCCCTATACTTTCTGTGAGACTAGATGTTGCCCTGAAATGAGGATAGCTGTTATGACAAAGTCCTGTGCTTCTGGGAATAAGATGAATTTGTTGTTCCCAGAGAATATTATATAATGCTCAGCACTGTTGAGGAGCAGGTTTTCATGAGCTTCTATAGGGAAATGTGCCCTGATACCAATCATTCCATAGGCTGGTGTCACTCAGAAGATAACAGGAATCAGATAGCTGGATGTGGAGGAGTCTGCAGCAATCAAGATGGAATAATCTGTTTGTAAAAGTGCATTCACAAATCTTCTAGTGACTGACTGTGAGCTGTCATAGGACCTAGAAATATGTGTGTATCAGCCAAGATCATTGTCAGCAAAAACCTAAAGGTTTTGTGGATTCTTGTGGACTTACTGGGATGTTCACCTCAGGTCCATTGCTATAGAGAATAGAGAAAATGGAGATCCTATAGGCCAGGGATATAGCTTTGTGATTCCACCAGTATTGACTGTTGTCTCAGATCACAACAGCCTTCATTGCTTGCCAGTATTTCATGCATTGATAGATGCAGGATTGTCCTTACCCAGGCACAAGGAAAGAGATAGTGCAATCATCATGGGGTTGCTACACCTTTTAGTTTCCAAAAAAAGAAGATTAGTTATTTTATTTTGAACTATGTTTTACAAATTTTCTTGATATATAAGTGACATGCAATAGTTCATATATATTTACAGTGTATAATTTGAAGATTTGTGTCATATAAACTCGAAGCCATTATGAGTTGGCTGGGCATGAGTTGAACATGTCCATGATTCATCTCATGTTCTTTTATAATCTCTGCCTACTCTTTCCAGGCCTGCAAGCATCCAGTGATTTATTCACAAAATAGTTTGTGTTTCCTAGAAGTTTTGAAATCTTTACCCCTTTTTTTCCTGATCTGTGGATATGCCACAATTTTTTATCCATTCTTCTTAATGGACAATTGGGTTGTTTTCAGTTTTGAGCTGCTACAAATAATGCTACTATGAATATAGGCATAGAATTCTAAATATGCATAAATGTTTTATTTCTCCTGTACCAATGCTTCAGTGTATGTGAATGCTTCGCTTTTAAAGAAACTGCCAAACTGTGATCTAAACTGTACTATTTGCATTCCCACTTACAGTATTGAGCCTTCTTGTTCCTCTACAGCCTTGCCAATACTCACTATGGTCAGTCTTTTTAATTTTAGTTGTTTAATAGTTGTATAATGACATCTGATTTTAATTGCATTTTTCTGATATTTTATGATATTGAACATTTTTTTATGTGTGTTTATTTGCCACTGGTATGTCTTTAGAAAAATGTTCGTTAATGCCTTTTACCTATTTTTAAATGGATTTAGTGATGTTTTTCCTTTTCATTAATAAATAGAATACCTGATTTTTAGGTATTTGTCAATTTCCCTGGTAAAATGTCCTTGGAATATTGTCAAAATAATGTTGCTGAACTTGATTTGGGAAGAGGTGGGGAGCAGCATACCATTATATTCTATTTTCACCATACTGATACAACCTCAAAAACACGTAGGAAAACAGCCTGTTTGGCAAAAGTGATGTTAACACCATCTTGAAGCAAAACTGCCATGGTGGTCCCCTTCTTTCATAAAGATGATTATCTCACTTTGCTATGGTGATGAGTGATATTTCCCTTTTGATTAATAGACATGTATAACAAAGCCATATTGGAACTTCACTTATTCTTGGCTAGAAAGCCTGCAGACTGAGCAGCTACACATGTTTTACCCTAAAAGCTTGCTGTATAAAGGATACTTTCTGGGAGGCAGGTACAGGATCTATCCATCCTCTCTTGGCTGCACGAGACATCACTTTTGTTCATGAGACTATTAACTGTTTCTGAAAGCTGAATTTGTCAGCCTCTTTCTTTGGCCTGTCAGCTCCCTTGGCCTTTGGGAATAGGTTTGCTTATACCTGCTCACTGTGGAACAATCTATAAGAGTAAAACAGTAAGATAATTAGGAAATGATAATTTTTTAGTATTTATTACCTGTATCTTTTAAAAATGGCTTAAGTATGGTTGTCTTATGATGGTTTGTGCATATTTAAAGCATATGATTTATATTTTGATATATACTTAAATCCCTGAAACCAACTTGCCCTTTTTAGTCCATTCCTCTTAATGTGAAATGACTACAGTGTACAAGGACATACTCTGCCCCTTCTAATGGATATTTTCAAATTAATGTACACAAATGGAAAGGACTCTTAGGAAGCCCTGTAGATTTTTGCTCATTCTTTCACATTCATTGATTATTTTAAAGCTGTTCTTGTTTCACCTGTCCCCACACACATTTCTGGATTGTTTTGCTTAACAATTCCTACATCTTGAGTGCCTATTAGAGTGGGGGGGGGGGAAGAAAACATGACAGAACTAGGAAGTGTCAAAATGGCTGCACTTTAGTTAAAATTATTTCATTAAATCATTCCATTTTAGCATTACATCCTTTCATAGTCAAGACAGGGAAATGGCAAGCTTGGAGAATGCCAGGACTTAAATTGAGCAGTGGCAGAGCTATCTGTCCTAAATGTCTTCAGTGTAAACTTTCCAGAATCAAGGCAAATTTACTTCTAGACTTGCATACATATGTTTTTAAACAGCAATACATATCAATGTGGTATTATGTTAAATATTCTTAAATTGCAAATAATTACAAAATAAAATTTGGAATTCTTTCTGTCTGCAAAAAATAAGATATTCAGGTCAATGCACCTGGGCATGCTTAAGTGCCAGCTGTCTCTTAATATGCTAGTAGTCTCCATCTGAAAACCAAATTGTCACGGATCAGGATGCAGCTATCATTGCTTCCTTGGGCACAGACCCCAGCCCCCCTGAGTTAATCGGGAACACACTAGAAAGTGCAAAACTGCCACTCACAGGAAAGACCACTGAGGACTCTTAGGAATTTATCAGGTAAATACCAAAGCAGGAAAATGAAGAAAAACATGCATGGTCAGGACAGATAGGAAACTCAAGAAAACAAAATTTTAGCCATGTAGAGATACACGCCATTCAAAAAGAAAATTTTTATCAAGATAAAAAGGGAGTGGCAAAAAGTCTGTTTATGCTGCCTTGAGACAGAGTGCCTTCCAGTTCTTTTCCTCTCATCAATCAGGGACAGAAACTGCAAGCTGCAGCTTCAAGTGACTGAATTCTAAAATGGACCAAAAAGAAAAGGGTTGGGGAGAGGGAACAAAAAAATACTAAATGTAGAGGGAGAAAATAAAAGCTAATTAAATATATTACGTATGTAATATTTTAATATATATTTTAATATAAATATATAATAGCATATATAACTAAATTAAAACAAAGGTACAAAATTTATATAAAGTATGTAACAAAAATAATAAAAATATTAGGGTGGTGTTTATGATTCTTTTTTTTGAGTTGGAGTCTCACTTTGTTGCCCAGTCTGGAGTGCCACTCCAGCGTCAACCTGCTGGGCTTTGGCGATCCTTCCATCTCAGCCTTCCAAATAGCCAGAACTACAGGTACATGCTACCACACCTGGCTAATTTTTTGATTTATTGTAGAGACAACGTCTTGCCAAGTTGCCTGGGCTTGTCTTGAACCCGCAGGCTCAGGCCATCCACTTGCCTTGGCTTCCCAAAGTGCTGAGATTACAGGTTGAATCATTGAGCCCGGCCTTATGACTCTTTAATGCAGGTTCTACATTAACTTTAGCATTTGCTAAAATGCATCAGTTGACAAAACATCATGATCTTTATAATTACTGAAATTCAGATTATAATTAAACCTGGAAACCTAATTTAATGTGAACACTGTGTTCTCTCTAATCTTAGGAAAGTAATTTATTATAAAATACAGGGGAAAATAGATGCCTCACTTGCCTAAATTGCTCATAGTCATAGTGGAGTAGGCCAGGAGTCTAAAAACGGATTTGTTACAGTTGTGTTTTAAAACAATTTAAAGCTATCATTTTAAATGTTGTGACTTTCCCATCCTTCCAGATGTTGCAATTATCTGCCCCTTCCTCTGGAAAACTGTAAAAGAACATGTAAAATTCTAAAACATTATCTAAAACTGTCAGCATAACCAGGAGACTTTGAGTCATGTCATTATACCAGAAAATGTTAATGTAGATCTTGAGGCATGCTGAAACTGCACATAGACTTTTTAATCTTAACTTGGGGTGGGTAAGGAGCTATGAGTTTTGTGTATAAATACTGGAATGAGTTTGTGTTGCTTTGAGTGGGATTCTGGTAATGATGCTAACTCATCTCCCTGTAACTTGGTTGCAGAAATTAAACCCCTTTTTTTCCCAGTATCTGCCTCTTGTCCTTCATTGACCACAAGGGATAGCAGCCAGTTTTTGACTGGACAAAAACATTTGATGACTCCACCTAGACGGTGCCACTTGCAGCTGGCTGGTTTCGGTGGGGCTGTCCCATAGAAACTCCCAGCAATTGCCAGATCCCTTTTGCTCTAGGGAATTTCCAAGGGATGATCACAGCCAATGACCCTCTGCAAAAAGAGTTGAAGATAAGAGGATTTGGAATGAACACGCTCATCCTTGGAGTAGATACACTCATAGGTAAGCCAAACTAGATTGTACACTGGGAATTGATTGCCTTCCCATTTGGGTCTAGTGACCAATTTGCAACCAGTTTGTAGGCACCAGGGAAGCATGGTCCCAACTCGTAGCGCTTGTATTTGAAGATGCCCTTTGATTTGTATTTGTGAATTGCTAGTCACTGGGGTTTTATCAAAACCAACTTGTTCATTTGAGATAAAAGCCTGCCAAGTTTTCTGAAACTCCAGCTGGTTAAATATTAAGGCCTATTGTTGTGCACATTTTAAAGCTGATGGGCAAGTTACAGCAAGGCAAGTTCAACTGCAACTACAGGGTGAAGTAAAGCCTTGTAGCTCTCTATTTCTCATTTCTGCCTGCTTTGAATTTGCTGGTAACTAAGCTACTGGTGTTCGGAAAAAACTCACTGTTTTACGGTTACTTGGAATTTTGTTTTCCTTATACAGTTCAGTCAGTTCTAACTAAAATATAAGTATTGAAAGCTCATTTGAAACTTAAGAATAAAAAGAAGTTTTAAAACATTTCAAAAATGTTATTGCCATGGAAACTTCCTTGCCCCAGTTTTGGCCCACAGTCTATTGAATTACCTATCAGGGCAAATAAAGTTTACCCATGCAAACTGGTTCCAATTTTGTCAGAGATATAATTTGGATGTGGGTAGTTTTTGTGAAATGGTGAATGTATTGATATTTCACAGGTAGAATTCAGAAGTAAAAGCTATTAGATCTTTATGTGTGTGTATACATGTTTAAATGTATTTATATATATGTAATGTTATGTGTTATGTCTAGCACACTAACAATTGTCTTATAAATAAAAGAGCACTCATAAATTAAGCAAGTCCAAATACTATCAAGTTCATGTGATTTAAGTAAGTCTTAAATAAGCATGGTTTTAAAATTAGCAATAAAATAGAAATGTCTTCAAAATTGTCAGCATACATTTTTGTCAGGGTCTACTAATTAAATACATTTTATGTTTGCCTATGCTATATATTTTAAAGTATCAGGGTTTGGCATGAGAGTTATAAGACTATAAACCTTGCCAAGACCAGAATAATCTTTACTTATATGAACTTTTTTTTACAAGTAAGACTAATTTAAGATTGATAGCTCAATGAAAACAGCTGAATATTCTGAGTTATCAGTAAAATGCCCTTGTATTTAACTTTAAGTTTCTTACTTAGGTGACACCTGACATTCACAGGCTTTAAAAATAATTAGCCAGGAGATAGTTTAAATGGTGACTAACTTTGTTTAAAATCTGTTTTCATAAATAATTAAGAAACTGCTAAAGATAAATAAAGTAAATATGACAGAAATAATGCTTATGGGTAAGCTTTTTATGTGACTTGGAATCTTGAAATTACTTCGAAAACTCATTAAATGCCTGGGCATGGTGACTCACACCTGTAATCCCAGTACATTGCGAAGCAAAGGTGAGAGGATTGCCTGAGACCAGGGGTTACAGACCAGCCTGGGCAACTTGTTGAGACCTTGTCTCTATGATAAATAAAAAAAAATTAGCCAGGTATGGTGATGCATGCCTGAAGTTCCAGCTACATGGAGGGCTGAGGTGGAAGGATTGCCTGCATTCAGCAGGTCGAGGCTGTGGAGTGCCACTGCACTCCAGTCTGGGTGACAGAGTGAGTCTCCAACTCCAAAATTGGGGGGTGGGAGGCGTTATGCTATAGGAATACATGTTTCTAAAAATTGTGTAAAGGGTCTCATCTATAAAATGCTGATATCTAACAGACAGTACTAAATTTTTCGCTTCTTAGGTTTTCACCAAAATTTAAGGTTATTTTATATAATCTATAAAGGTTATTTTAAAAAGGTTAATCTGTAAAGGTTATTTATTTTAAAAAGGTTTTTAAAAACCCAGTAAGCAGATGAAAGAAATATGAAAAAAGTTATGGGTATAAAAATGTATTTTTGGCAAACAAAAGTTATAAAAAAATAAAATTTTATATGTAAAAAGTATGATAAAATTTTGTCTTAAAATGACTGGTTAAATTTTTTAAATAAGAAAGGGAAAGTATACGGTAAAACAAAAAGTCCAAGCATGTTGTAAATGGTCTGTGTAAGTTATTATAATATTTATGAAGGGAAGTTTATAAAATAAAAGTTGTATGTGATTAAGTTGTTTATAATTTTAAAAATTATTTTTATTAGCTTTTCTAAATATAGTTCCTCTATGCTAAAACAAGGTTTTCTTAAGATTTTAATTAGTTCTTAATAAAATTACAAGAGGTTTTGATTCTTAATTCTATAACCCAAGGCCGGGAGCAGTGGCTCATGCCTATCCCTAGCACTTTGGGAGGCTGAGGTGAGAGAATTGCCTTAGCCCACAGGTTCGAGACCAGCCTGGGCAACTTGAGGAGACCACAACTCTATAATAAATCAAAAAATTTAGCCAGGTGTGGTGGCGCGTGCCTGTAGTTCCAGCTACTTGGAAAATTGAGGCAGAAGGATCACCTGAGCCCAGCAGGTTGAGACTGCGGTGACTGTAGCATGCCACTGCACTCCAGTCTGGGTGACAGAGTGAGACTCTGGCTCAAAAAAAAAAAAATTCTGTAACTCATTTCCTTTTTTTAAAACTTTTCAGACTTGTATCTCAGAAGTTCAATTTGTATTATGTCTTGCTGCTTTCAGTTTCTCCTCTTCTTGAGAAGGCCTAAGATAATAACGTTCTCCTTCAACTGTTTTGTCAACTCCTATAACTTTAAAATCCATTTCTAACTGCTATTATGGCCTGATGATAAAATGCTTTCTCTTGAAAGGTTTTTTCTTACTTAGAAAAACTGAGCTTTAAAAAGATTACAGGTTTTGCATTCATGTAGCCTTTGGTATTGCTTTTAAAGTGTGTTGCCAGCTGGGTGCAGTGGCTCAGCCTGTAATCCCAGCACTTTAGGAAGCTGAGGCGAGAGGATTGCCTGAGCCTGGGGGTTCGAGACCAGCCTGGGCAACTTGGTGAGACCTCGTCTCTACAATAAATCACAAAAAACTAGCTGGGTGTGGTGGCATGTGTCTGTAGTTCCAGCTACTTGGAAGGCTGAAGCAGAAGGATCACCTGAGCTTAGCAGGTTGAGGCTGTGGTGGCTGTGAGCATGCCATTGCATCCCAGCCTGGGTGACAAGAGTGAGATTTCAACTCAAAAAATAAAATAAAAAATGTATTGCCTTGGTTAAATAAATATTATTTTTACATTATTCTGTGATTTAATTTTAGTAAAATGTTCTGAGCCTTTTACATCTTTTAGTAAATGTTCTATTAACTACACATTGTGCTATTAAATTACAATGTCTTGGCTCCTGGGACTGGAAAAAAGTGACTCTTGCTAAGTCCCACCAGCCAGGGCCTTATCTTCAGGCCCAGAAGAAGGTGACAATAAAAGTGAACTACCTTTATGAAACATAGGACCTTGCTGGCTACTTTTGACTGAGTCTTGTGCTGCAAAATTAGGGGGAGTTGAGTTAAAATCACATCTTACACCTAAGGTGAGTGCCTGACCACAGTTTTGACCACATCTGGACTTTGGGCCAGCCCACTGACATCTGCCTACAATTTAAAACATTACTGGGGGTCTGGCCAGTCTCCAAAGCAACTAAGACTGGCATCTTCCAGGAACATCGAACCAAGCCAGTTTTCATAAACTCTGAAATAACTCTCATCTTTACACTTGTCACTATGTTATCTTGATATGTCTCTTGTGAATGCCATGCCAGATACGGGAAAAGAAAACAAATATCAAGGGCCTGGATCATGATAGCTTGTAATATGAATCCAATTCAGGATTTTTTCTTTCAGACTAAACTCGAGGTCTTACTCCCTTTCGCCTCTAAACAATTGGCTGTAAAATCGGTCAAACGGGAGCTGGGACTCATGGAAGGCAAGCATGGGGTCCTGTAAAAAAAAAAAAAATCAGGTCAAACTATGTCCTTCACCATAATTCAACATCACTGATGTGGAGCTATTGTCACCAAATAGACAATTTTAGAAATTTGCTTCCTAGTTCTGTGGGACCTCACCAGGTAAATGAAATAACCCTAGGAAGCAACCTTCCTAGCAACATGAGACTTCCAGGTGTTTATTAGCCTACACAATGTTCGGCCAACAGGGGAAATAAGACTAAGTCTGACCTTTTTCTCCTACCCAAATCCCTAACTAAAAGCCTCGGAGCCGGGCTCGGTGGCTCAGCCTGTAATCCCGCGCCTTTGGGAGGCTGAGGTGAGTGGATTGCCTGAGCCCGCGGGTTCGAGACCCGCCTGGGCAAGCAAGACCTCATCTCTACAATAAATTTAAAAAAATCAAAAATCAGCCGGGCATGGTAGTGCGTGCCTGTAATTCTGGCTACTGGGAAGGCTGAGGCTGGTCTTGAACCCATGGCTCAGGCAGTCCTCTTATCTCAGCCTCCCAAAGTGCTAGGATTGTAGGCATGCCC
>CAUYQG010057387.1:0-11849 GCA_963574415.1 Tarsius wallacei
GTCAATTATAATACATAGTGACATATAAGCACACTCAAAAATATTTTCAAATTAAACCAAAGTATAAAACTTAATCCAAGGCAAATATTAAAACATTATGGTTATTCCATGTCTGTACCTCCCTTCAATTCAATGAGTGCAAAAAAATCTTTGTACAGTCTCTGTATTTTACAAATTATTTATTGAACATATATTCTCTGAAAAAGTGAATTTTTAAAAATATATGTATTTATGTGTAACATATGTATATAACATGTTATTTCTCTGTCTCTGTCTCTCTCTGTAAAAGGGAAGAAATTCTAATTTGAAGACTACCTCAGTAAGACATAACAAGATATGGTAAGAGTTCCCATAGTTGTAATGTACAGTGATGTAATCTTCTTCTGGATGAGATGAGAAATGTAGCCAAAATCGGGTTAATGGACATAATAACGTAGGGTGATTGAATTACAGGTTGCTTACCTTTGTCTTATTCTGGCTCCACACACACAAAAAATCCCTATTCAATATTTTGGAAGGAGAGAAAATGACTATGAGTATGGTGACCAGATTGAAGCTATTGTGTTTAGTAGCTGGTATAGAGTTCAGAAAATTGAAATGAAAGATAGGGGAGAGTTAATCCAATCTAGATATACTATCAATCATGGTAAAAACAAAGTGATTATAACTAGAATTCAAAAAAGATAGAAAAAAGAAAGTGAATCAGGCTTAACAACAGTAAATACTCTTTTTCTTGCATTTGAGCTTGTTTTTAAAGATGAAGTAGTCTTAAATTTAGGGAAACTGATACCTATTTTAAATTGACCTAGAATAACTAGTCTGGATAGCATATCAAAGACAGTTGAGTTAGAGGATGCGGCAATATATGTTTTATGTTTAAGTGATATCGACTTGAAAATATGTGATTACCTAGAATCATGGTCATGCACAAAAAGAAAGAAGCTAAATGATTTCAACCAACATTTTTTTTCTTTAATTGACAGTTTTTGAAAAGTGTAGACTAGGTAAGAAAAGCAATTTTTCAAACTCATTAAAAGAAAAGCATAATTAAAGTAACTCCTATTTTGAGTATAAAGGCAAACAGATCCAAAAGTGCCCTGTTGGAGTTTAACTTGAAAATGTCAGGCAATCTGTTATGAAACAATATGGTTGTCTGCATGAAGAAATATGTCCATGCCAAATGAGCTAGTAGGCAGATCATTAACAAACAGTATAAACAGAGAAGGGAAAAGATGGATTCCCTAAAGAGATGAAGTATTTATGTATCTTGGCTCAGAAACCCACTTGTGTTCAACCTAACAGGTAGCCCCATACAAAGATGCCATCTGCTAAGTAAAGTAAAACAATTTGGGGGTTTCAAATGATATATATCACAACAATTCAGATTCGTGCAAATGTATAAGAATATCTTCTCTCACTAACTTTAAAGAGAGAAAAGGTATTTTCCTTGAGTCAATTAGTTATGATGAATCCAGACTTGCCTAGATTCAATAGGCTGCTATCACATGTTTGAACACAGGCATATAAAGAAGATAGTTGAATAAGACATTAACTAAATATTTCTTCCTCTCTACCTTAACTTCCTAGTCTAATTAAACCACAATGCAGAGAGTTAAGTTAATCAGATCGTCAGTTCTTGACATGATATTATAACCACCTGCTTGGAAGTTCTTTTGATTGTTGATTTGATTTGATTCTCATCCAACTTGTGTATTAATCTACCATTCTACTGACAACCATCGGGTAGAATTCATTTGTTCAAGCAAGATGTGTTTCGTGATATTATTAACCCACATTGATAGTAATATATCACATTGTTTCTTTTTATTTCTCTGAGATTTATGTGTTTCTTTAGGTTCAATCCACATAGCTAACTTTCCACTAAGGAAGTATTTTTATTTTTTATTTTTGTATGCTATGGTGTCCCTCCCCTACATTTTACCTAGTGCTCTGTCCTATGACAGATACTCTATCCAGATTCCTACAATATTCGAAATCTCCACCACAAGCATCAGTGCAGGGAGCATTTTTGTGCTTATCCTGTAATAGATCTATGTGAGAAAAAAACAAAACACACACACACACACACACACACACACACATACACACACACACGATGCAATTGCTTGTTCATAGGATATGAAATCACTCACTTTATTTGAGACAGCTTGAGTGTTGCCATATTTCTTGCCAGATAACTACAACTGTTGACGTTCCTGATAGATACATGAATGTATGCATATCAAAACTCCCACAAAAAATAGCATTATTCAACTTTCTAATTTTTGTTTCAAATGAATGTAAAAACCGTAAACTACTCTCTCTCTCAATTCACTTTTGCTCTGATTACTACTAAGTATGGAAGCCCATTCACATTCCATTTAACCTTATGGTTTAACTTTTTAGTAAAGCACCTACTTACCAAATATTATATTGAATTCAGCATGTTTTGGTAATGCAAACCTTTAATAGTAATGAAAAAGAAAGCCCTGTGGAAAGTGAATATTAAAGAGATCATCATTATTTAAAACAATGCTGAGCCGAGGAGGATATATTGCCTTGTAGTCATACTACTTGAGTTTGGATCCTTATTCTGGGTCTTCCTTGCTATATTTCCTTTGGGCGTTGTGCCAGAGTTTTGAAAAGTTGGCATCACTTTAGTGCCTATGTCATAAAGTACTTGGGAAATTAAATGAAATAATACACAGAACAGACTACAAAATAAAGCCCGACACTCAATATTCCATTAATATTTTTAGATTTCTCTAATTTTGCACAATTTTACTTATTACACAATGTTATTAAATAAAGCTAATATTAAAGAAGGAATATAAATTGCATTCCAATGATCTTTAGATAGTTACATCATCCTCTCTTCCTTATTTTGCTATGTATGTATTCTGTCTTTCTTTCACAGATCAGCTGAACGAAGCTCACATCAGGACACGAATAGAGAAGCCAAAAATGTGTTCACTCAGCATCCTCCCTACATTCATGAGATGTTCTGATTAGAAGCTTTAAAAGGTTACCAGGACAACAGATGCTATCTTAAAAGTTACCTAAATAATGTACTCCAGAAAGGCAAACCGTTCACTACCCATTTGTAAATTCATGTATCTCATCCCTCTCAAACCCTACTTCATTTATCTTCAGACATTTTTTCATCTGTAAGCAAAATCTTAGTTGTAAATGTTAATATTGCTCTTGCTTATAATTAGATAAAATTTGCCACCTCTAGCTATGAATTTTGTTCAAATATCTTGCCCATAAATATGTTCAGGAAAAAAACAATAAAGAATTATGAACCACCCTACCAAAACTTGTTTACATAATTTTATGAGTAGCTTATAAAATTCTAGGAAAAAGTAGTGTACTTTTAATATGCGTTAAGGCGTTTTTCCTCAGCATCAGTGGGAAAAAAATGTATTAAACTTTACTAAAGAACCATATTTTAAGACCAACAACTTAAACAGAAGTGAAATACAATCTGACGACTCAACAACAAGGGCCTTATTTTAGGATTTTTGTTTGACTACAAACACAATTTGTTAAACATTTAACATAGTTGCTTCTAATTAATTTCATGTTAAGTTGTAAAAATTGTATTATTTTATTCCAGCAAAAAATAGGAAGAAAACTGGAAAAATAACTTACAAAAATGTATTTAAAAGATGTTGTTACTGGTCAAAGACTATAATTTAATTGACCAGGAGATATCCTAACGACTATATAAAATACTTTGTTGGATTTCAATATCTGATCAGTTTGTTACTGGCTTAAAAGGTGAGTAATTGCATTTTCATTGTTTTGGATATCAGGGATATTTTGAGATTATATATTTGTTTTTTTCTCATTAGTATTTTTTTCTAATTGATTTGTTGTTCCTTTGTAAGCATTATTCTTTTTTTGTTAACCACAGTTTACCATTTTCTGTATGTTACTGACATAGTCTGTCTATTCTCATCTAGATTTAGTATTTTGTAGATATGTGAGCATAAGGATTTATGCATATATATAGATAGATAGATAGAGAAATACATATGATTCAGTAAGATACAATATTTGACTCAGGTCATAGATTAAATAAATGGGAAAAGAGGTAGGAAAGTAAGAGTGAATTGACTAGGAAAAAAATGTATTCAAGTCAGGATAGCATAACATCGTGGGTAAACAGCAAAATTTTAAACTAAATTGAGTTTGGACTTCTGCTTGCAAATATGCCTGACTTTGGAAAGATTACTTAACTCTCCAAGATTCAGTAATCTCAAATATAAACTGATATACTGTTTTCACAGAGATGGTGTAAAAATCAAATTACTAAATATCCCAAATTATTTAGGATTGTTCCTTAAGTATAGCACATGTTAAATAAACACCATGATCCTGATAATAATGCCTTATACACTTCATAAAAGTGTTGACTTTACATTTGATTGTGACAAACAAAACATAGTTACGAAATTATTTTTCTTTTTACAACATTAAATGCAGTCATAGCTATGGTGAAACACAATTGTGTTCAATAAAACATACTTTAATACTTTCTCACAAATAAAACCAATGATAAGTTTAAAAGGAGTTTTTATAATATTGTCCTTTGTTACATGAGGTAGCATGATGGTTAAAAGACAAGTTGCAATCTTGTAAAAGAGTGTAAGAGTGAGTTTGGAGGGAGAAATTAAAAGAATGTCTTCAAAATATTCCAAATAGCAGACTGAATAAATCTAAAGTCATCACATCACATCACATATGAAAAAATGGATAAACTACTTTTGTCTCTTTGATGATACTGGTAGGTGGCAAGAGGCCTTATCTTTTTGAGACTACAATATTTTGATAATAATTGAAACTATGAAACGATGACATTTTATAATGCCAAGGCATTTGCTTTAAGTGTTCATCAAGAAAAAAGTAAGCCCCCAAACTCTTCTAATAGTTATACCAATACCAGTTTTCATACATTCAAAAACAAGCTACAAAATCTACATGGCCCCACCTTCCTCCCTCCCCCTTTCTTTCCCTCCCATCACTAAATGCTCATTAACCAACCACGGTTGTTTTCATTCTTCTCCCTGCCTTTTCTTCTTATTTTTAAAATATTTTTATTTTAAAGATGTAGAGTACAATTCAGGGTTAGGTATACACACGGCCATTGTACAGGTAAAGTTTGGGCCTCACTTTATTTTTCTTTTCTTGGAGATCAAAACAAAACATACACCAAAAAGTATACATAGAATCTTGCAGAGTAATGGAATGTACTCAGAGGTACAAATAAAACCCATTAGACTTCCTAGCTTTATAACTCCTGTGAACCACTGAAACCCATTCAAAGAAGGATGATGGGATTTGACTTAATCAGTTTTTCCAAGGTTTTTTGTGTTCCCTCTGAAATAGCAAAAGTGGTTCACAGGTACCTGCTATCAATTTAAAGCCATTTTCAGTGTCAGGGAAAAGATCTTAGTGGCACTTAAAGAGCTCTTAAACTGCTTAGGCTGTTCAAAGGAAGAATGAGGAAAATCAGCATTTTAGAAATCCATTGAGGGTTATACATTTTCTTGGAATAATTTGGGATAGTAATATCAAAATATTCAGGGATCATACTAAAATTTTTAGGAGGACTATGGAAGGATTGGAAGCCTTTGGTTCCTGGTCAAGAGGAGGAATGGAATGTAAAAGTCTAGACACAGATTAGATATTATTGAAAGCGTAGCTTGAAAGCTTGGATTCTGGAACTCTACTACCTGTGTTTGAGTTGTAAAGTCTCAATGAACATACTTGTTCATCAACTATGTGACCTTAGTTACCTAAACTACATTTACCTTATCTCTCTTATCTGTGAAATGAGACTAATATCATTATGCATTTATGGCATAGAATACTAGCTGGCATACATAATTCCATGTGTATGTTTTTAAAAATAATATACACTCGCTCTGCGATACGTATTGGTAGGCATTATCTTGTTTATTTATTCCAAAATTGTTGCTTAATTATTAATTTTCTCCAATTCAAAGTGGAGAAACTTGAATTTTGGAGACATTTAGCAAATTGCCTTAACATCCGGTAACCTAGGATTTAAACTCAGATTTTAGAGTCTACGGCCAATGCAATTGTTGTTGTTGTCATTGTCAAACCTCAAAAAGATATTTCCTGGAGTTTGATTTTTTATTTTTATGTTTTTAACTTCAGAGTAAGTAGCTGTCTTTTCTCCAGCAATACACAGACACAGGTTACCAAACTTGATGGCCAAGATATTCCCAAATAAAAAGTCTGAAGGATGACAAGGGACAGACAGTCAGTGCACTTGTGCACATAAAGTGAACGCCATGATCATTATATTCTTGCAGGCATTTCAGATCTCTTGTCTAATAACTGTCTCATGTGGTTGTAACGTTAGAAGAAACATATTCTACTTCCAAGTTCTAGCTGGTAATGACGACTTTGTCAGCATTTCTCCAAGAGGTTCAGTAGTGCTTATGTTGAAATCACATTGGCGACAATGTCACAATGGCTTTTGTAGCACTTAAAATGCTAGGAGTTCATGTCTTTAAAAGGAGTTTCTGAGGAAAAGAAAAATAAAATTACCCTGAGCAGAACATCAGAGAAATAATTGTCTTTCATTGCCTCAGGCATGCTCTCACCAATCCAATTTTAAAGTAGAAACAAAATGCATAGCAGAGGGGTAATAACAGCCATGTTTTAAAAGATGACGCAGAAATGTTAGATGATTTGAGGAAAGTCTATAGACTGAGTTTTTTAGCTGGTCTCAAGGGCGAGGGTTGGGCATGAAGAGAAGAGAAAGTTAGATAAATATAAGCAAACATCATCTCAATAGGCTGAAACCCAGCACCAGAATAAAATGTGTAGCAATAAAAACATGATAAGTAAATAAAATGAATGGCTGCCTAGATGGAGACATAAAGGAAACATCACTATGTGCATGGCATAACTGCTTTCTTATAATATAAAGAAATGCTCTTATACCAAATGGATTTTCAGAACGTTAAAGCTGGAAGAAATATTAGCCAGAATTCAGCCTAATCTTCTACTTTTATTTAAGAGAGGATGAAAAGAGAATTTTAAAAATGTATTTTTGCTATACTTAGTGATTTTCTTTTTTTTTTTTTTTTAAGAGAGAGGCTAGTACATAAGGTCTGGTGGTCAGCGGTAGTGATAAAAGTCTTCAGTTTTATATTTAGATTAAAAAAAAACTCACCACTTTTATGTAGGTAAACTGAATCTTTTCCCCAACCAAGAACTCACCTCAAAGCAATGTATAAAGCCTCAATTTCTAAGCTGATCTGCTAAAACTACTTCCATGTGTTTTTTCAACTTGTCCACTGTCACTGCTGGATAAATATTGTAAAAAGAATTTAAGAGTGAGGGAAAGACCATAGAAGCCCTTCCAGAACTAAGCAACAGGATCTGGCACTCTGAGCAAAAGTTTAATAAACAAACAGTAAGTGACTTTGACTTCCTTATTTACCGTATACCCTCAGCACACGTTCTAGACTCAGTATCAGGAGTGGTAGAAGAGAGGCATGGTGCATCTCTGGCTTAGTAAATACTGTGTATTCCTGCTTTAGTACCCTGTGCATATTTCTATTCTATGATTTACCACATTGCATAGAAATTATATATATATATATAAATATATATTTATTTGTGTGTGTATATATATTTGGTCCTTGATTAGTGCAACGGCTGAAATAGTTAATATGTTTTAGTTAAAATGTGCACTTGTAAGAAAATTACTTTCTGTGCCAAATTTTCTTCTTCTTCAGTATAGGGATACTAATTATTTGCCTACTTGAGTAGTTATGATGACTAAATGTTATAATGTACTTTATAAATGGAAATTAATATTTCAAAGCAAAAAGAAAAGTAGTGATGATGGTGTTGGTGATAGTTAATGGTGGCGGCAGTAGTAATAGTAGCAGTACTCCAAATAGTAGTGATAGCAATAGAATTAATATGGCAGACTCGTAAAATCCAGAGAAGGGAGGAAAGGAATTTTGTTATTTATAGAAATAATATTTGCCAAATATATTATACATCTTCATTAGACCAAGCAAAAGTAGTCAAATAAGAAAGAATTATCACGTGAATGTGTAAGGTACATTTGCAAACTTTGATCATGATGCAGTACTGAAGCTCAAATTTACTCCTAAAAAAGAAAAATAAATATTATGGGAAGGAAATGCTCCTGATATATTTCATTGTCATGTCTGTGTTCTTATGACAATTTAAACTAATTTTCTCCCGAGTAGACCTTTATCCATATGCTTATTTATGTTTTTTCTTGAAGTATTAGTAAAAATATCAGAAATTAAGTGATCAATTGTTATGTTGGAACTGGTGGCACAATACTCATTATGAAAATTCAAATTCAAGGTTATAATGTTTTAAAGTATAATATTGAACATCAAGTTTTCTATTCAGATGTTTATCATTGAGGAACTTCAGTTTGCAACCAAACTCAAACCTGCTGAAAATCATCAATTTAGATTTTTTAAAACAATGTTTCAATAAATAGCAGATTTCACTATGTTTTCCCATTTTTAATGGTCAATTATTTTCCAAAGATAACAAGATAATTATTTTGTAATTCTGTTGAACTCAAAGATGAATGCTAGAAAACTGCATCTATAATAAATGATATTAAAATATATTAATAGTGAATATTTCTACAGTAGATTTTACTTGCAAAATGCTTTGGAGCCATTTATTTATTGCCCTAACAGTTAACATTCTCCCCATAATTCTCATTATCTCGTTATAAATAGCCTAATTAATTATGTTTAAAGATATTTATAAAGAGGTGTGAAGTGTATCCATTATGACTCATTTAATTGTTATCGAATATTTTCTACTTAATAAAACTGAACTGGAAGTATGCTAGTATACCTGCTTTTTTTTAAGTGATAGGTGTTTGTTCTCTGAAACCACAAACCAATAAATAATCCACTAACAAATTAAGAGTAAAAAAATCAATCTATGAATAACTAAATATTTATAGACATTTTTTCTAATAAGTCATTTCTTCCCATGTAAAAACAGTATCAGAAATGCTTAATACCTGCCAAAAGATGTCTAGATATGAGAGAGCTGCAGATATCACACACCCAAATAACATATTTTCTACCTGGCTGGACCAGAGTTCAGGTGTGTTTGCAGTAAGTGAAACCCACCATCTTTGTTACTGATATGCATAGGGATTTTTCTCTGTGTTTTTTAAATTTTATTTTGGAGGAAGAGAGGAGAGAGAATTGCTGGTGACTTGCTGGCTGGCACAGAAATAATGAATGTGAATTTCAAAAGTGTGTCCTTTACACATGAGCATCAATTCTGCAGAAACATGAAGGTCAGAAGCTAAAAGAGTTATCAATTTTACAAGATATAGGTGATTCTGGGAAGGGGTATTGGTCAAGAAAGACTGGAAGAGCCTATAGATCCAAGGAGAGTATGTTTTCAGTTAGATGAAAAAGCAAGTTGCAAAGTTGGTGAGGAGACACACATCTGTTAATCAATAGGTTGAGTGGAAGTATTTTGGTACCTGAAGTACAGAACACTCCTGTATTGAATTTTAGAAATCTCATAGCCTTCAATTCCCTTAACTATTAAAAGGAGATAATGATAATAGTAGCACTTTGTTTACAGTGTTGCTCTAAGCATTAAAATGGAGAATTCTGGGCAAAATTCTTCAAAGAGGGTCTGATATATTGTACTCACTCGGAAAATGCCAGGTATTATTTTATCATGTAATTACTATTTATTGATACTAGATTTGTGACAATGCTCAAACTTCACCAAAAGTATTTGCAGGGACCCCTGTCAATATAAAGAAGCTAATGAAAAAATATATTACAAAATGGCTTGTGTGGATTATAGCAATTTATTTAGAATTTAAAATAATGGGTAGAGTCAGTTATGTATTTGATTATTGTCTAATCAGTACATGTGAAGATTCTTGTAATGTCCAGAAAGTGTCTCTTAATGTCTTTTATTTTGTAATGTGCTATTCCTGGTTAATTTCACCTGTCCTTATCTCAAGAAAAGAGAAATGTAGCAACACTGCCATTACAAAGCCATGGGTTTTTGGACCACATTTATATCTTAACTATATAGGTTTTCTTGTCCCTTCTGTCTCCTAATGCTATTTACTTAATCTGGGTTACATCATTATTCATGATGCTGAGTCATTCACTAAACTACCCATGAATCCTGGATTCCAGTGAACTTCTTGAACATCATTCGTGTGCTTCATTTATTAATAAGCACAAATGCAAGTCTTGTTAGAGTATGTGGCATCGTTTGGAAATAGTTTATTTTGTGGACAGGTTGCATAATTTTGATCAGGGTTATTTTTGTTTAGGAATCAGACTCCTTTCCACTTCCATTCAGGTTCTCTCAATAGCCCAGTGCTATTTTTATCTCCTTCTTACGAATTCAAATAAAATTCTTATAGTACATTTAAGGTAGCTGGTATATACTTCTTTGAATACAGTATTTTATTAAGATAATTTCCCTCATCAGAAATTTTAAGTTTCAGCACATAGTCTATAACCTATATATATTTCACCTCTAACATATTTTCTTACATGCATTGATTATTCAGTAAATGTTTGCTGAATTACAAAACATAGTTTATTTTATCCCACTGTTAAGCAAGGTTCATCAACAATCAAATTAGGATGTCTCTTGGTTTTCCTATTTTTAAATATATATAATCAATATTTTTTATTTTGATATTGTGGGGTACAGTTAAGGGTTAGGTATACAAATATGCTTTGTTCAGCACCCTTGTTGATAAGGGGTGTCTCCCTGTCCCCAGACAAATATTAACTACCGTTAATCCCATCTCCCTCCCCCCCCCAATAGTTTCTCACCACTGTCAGTCCTTTTCTTATAGTATTATGTTGGTGTTCAAGGTCCACTATATGAGTGAGAACATGTGATACTCAGATCTTTGTTTCTGTAAGAGGTCATTCCGTATTATAGACTCTAGTTCCATCCAGGTTGCTGCAAAATTCATGATTTTGTTCTTTTTTATGGTTGCGTAGTATTTTATTGTGTATATGTACCACATTTTTTTAATCCAGTCCTCTTTTGATGGACAGCATAGTTGCTTCCAGGTTCTTGCTATTGTGAACAATGCTGCGATAAACATATATATACAGGTATCTTTTTTACAGAGTGATTTGAGTTCTTCAGGGTATATTCCCAGTAGGGGGATTGCGGGGTCATATGGGAGGTTGATATTTAGAGCTTTTAGGAATCGCCATACTGTTTTCCACAGAGGTTACACTAGTTTGCACTCCCACCAACAGTGTAGAAATGTTCCCTTTTCACCACATCCTCTCCAGCAACTGTTATTTTTTGAGTTATTGATAATTGCCATTCTGACTGGAGTTAGGTGGTATCTCAGAGTGGTTTTGATTTGCATCTCCCTGATGTAAAACCTCAAACCATAAGAACCTTAGAAAATGCAGGACATACCCTTATGGAAATTGGAACTGGCATCCAATTCCTAAACAAAACCCAAAACCCACAGGTCATAAGAGATAAGATAGACAAGTGGGACCTCATTAAACTGACAAGCTTCTGCAAAGCCAAAGAAACCATCAAGAGAGTAGGGAGACAGCCCACAGACTGGGAAAAAGTATTTGCCAACTCCTGGTCTGACAAAGGCTTAACATCTTGGATCCACAAGGAACTCAAACGTGCTGAAAAGAAAGAAAATATATACATTATTTGTCCATATATCTGCCTCAACTGCAGGATGGTATGGCCAGGGCTCTCCCAGAAACGAATGCCAGGGGCATACCTTTCAAGCAACCATAATGGGT